>CM024761.1:57279439-57524146 GCA_014218235.1 Colocasia esculenta
GGTGCATACATGTTTAGCTAATTTTACATTATTAAATTGATATTTTTTAATTTATCTCAAATTATCAATTACTACAATTTTTATGGTGCTGACCGTTAGAACTATAGGCTACAAGCAATTGACAACGGTCTTTGACTATTGACAATGATGTGGCATGACAGTGAATTTCCCGTCGGGTATTATCTAATGACCATGGTATGAACCATTGCTAATAAAATTTCAAATAAATTAGAAGAAATGTACAAAAGCGACGATTAAACAAAGGCCACGGTTGTGTATCCGTTGGCCATGAGATAGCCTATGGAAGTATATCCAGCGGCATACATACGATGATTCAATGTGGGTTTAAATATATATAGGCGATGGTTAAATATTTGTCAAACCGCCGACGGTTATAACAATGGGCACAATTGGTCTCCTTTTTACTAGTGACTAGAGTTAATAACTATGTTTTTTGGGCCACTATTCTTTGCTCAAATTTGCGTACTGTGAAACTGTGGGGTCATGTGGATGGTTCCATCACTCTTGTCACAACTTTCACATCTGATCCTGATGCTAGTACTATTGTAGTCTCTCTTGAACCTGCCAGCAACTACAAACTCAACTTTAGTACTCCTTCTGTTCATACTTAGGAAGATATTGATGAGTTCATCATGAGATATATTTTTTACTCTTTGGATCCTCCATTTATCTGGAGCTCATTAGTTCTCACCTTCGGTGGCTCTATTTAACCAAGCACTACATTAAAGATAGTGGTACCAATGATTATAAGTTACGTAACGAGTTTGATCATCTCTGTCAAAGTGAACTGATACTTTCACCCGACTTCATTATATCTGGTTAAAATTGGATGCTATGAACTCTTTTGGCTGTGTATCTCATTGTTTGTGTAGCAAATAACTAGGCTGTCAGTAGCTCTATAATTTTTTAATGCTCTCGTGATTTGAGTTCGAGACTCTTGGAGTATAGCTTCTTGATCGCTCTCCTCCATCCAATATGCACGACATGGTTTTGAAGACAAAAGTGTCACAAAAGTGATGCCAAATGACGAAATGGATAGGAGCATCGTAAAAACCCGAGATTGACATAAGATATGATGTAGTGGATGCTGATGCTAAGCTTACATCAGTAATAGCACAATAGATCACAAAAATGGGTTAGAAAAGGTGGCACAATGGACCAATCTAGATTTGTTATGCTTAAATAGGTTCCACAATACGGTCTCCTTAGCTGAGCCAGAGAGGGGCTACTACTACTACCCTAACCACGTATAGGGAGGTCGTGAGTGTGACAATGATGATGCAGTAGCAGTGCCAGCAAAGCAGCGCATGGCGACGGTGAAGCATCAGCATGCAACGGCGGCAAAGCAGCTACACATAGCGGCAACGATACAGCAACGTGTGGTGATCGATGCCAGTAGGAAACTAATAATGGAGAGCAGCACGATAGTAACGGCAAGGGCAACTAGAGTGGAGATGATTTGCAACCGTTAAAACAGCAATGACAACGATAGCATAGCGAGATGCCATGCGAAGAAGACGGTGCTGCAATGAAAATTGCTGCGATGTGCAGCAAGAGACGGTGGCAGCGACCAAGAGCACAAAGACAGTGATACCACGTTAAAAATACGGAGAAAAGGGAAATTGGATGGTTTGACCTCTCCTTGGATAGTTTGACCTCTCCTCTTGTATTAACATCTATATATAAAGTACAATATCCCCAAAGAAGCGCGGACAGACTTCCTGTTCCTGATATTATACAAAATATATATATAGGAGGAAGCTGATAGTACTACTGTACAAGGGTGCATCGATATCGATATGATCCTCATAAGATCCAAAGAATTCTCTTCACAATGGTAAGAACGAAGCTTTGCTAGCCGGAACGTTTCATGTGATCATGGAATTTTCGATCCATCGGATTCATGAGAATTTTAGATCCTCATCGAGTTTGTCATATTGTTCTTGCCCTTTTCTGCTACGCTTGCGCCGTCGACTAGCCCATTTCACACTCAGGACAAGATGGATGTACGCGCGCCATCCATGGGTACGTGTAAATGTAAAGACCACTACAAGAAAAATAAGATATGTAGATAGTGGAAAGTTGTCTACAAAAATAAAAAAACTGTTTACAAAACCTTTTATAGACGGCTAAGGAACCACTTACAGAGAAGTCAAGAAAAAGTCTGTAGCCAAATGATATGTAGACGGTTATTTATAATCATCCACAAAAATAATATATGTAGATAGCTATGTGACCGTCTACATACTTATGTAGACACCTTCTCTGGATATCTACGAAAAATATATATGTAGACGGCTAAATATCCATATACAAAAA
Source organism: Colocasia esculenta (assembly GCA_014218235.1). Classification (NCBI taxonomy): domain Eukaryota; kingdom Viridiplantae; phylum Streptophyta; class Magnoliopsida; order Alismatales; family Araceae; genus Colocasia; species Colocasia esculenta. Next base: position 57,281,780 of record CM024761.1, read on the forward strand.
TAGGATATATAGACGGCTGTCTAATCGTCTACAAAAAACTATGTAGACGATTGGTATAGCAGTCTACAATTTTTTTTTATGTAGATGGCTACTATAACCGTCTACAAAAATATATGTTATAGCCCATTCCAACTTTTAACACTTAATTGCCCCTTAACACTTATTTTAGTTAGATTTAACCCTTTTTGCCCTCGATTACCATTTTCCTATGATTTTAATTGGAATAAGGGAGCTATTTATTCTCAGGTACTTTGTTATTTACCCTATTTGAGCCGTAGTTTGAGTTTCCCCATTGAGAATTTATGTTTCCAGTCAAAGAGGAACTTCCTATATGACAAAGTGAAATTCGACCGGTCAATTTATATCGTTGTCGGTCGAAGTGCAGTTTTGTATATGATCAAGTGTAGCTTCGACCGATTCTGTTTATATCATTGTCGGTCGAAGTGTAGCTTTGTATATGACAAAGTGTAGCTTCGACTGATTCTATTTATATCATTGTCGGTCGAAGTGAAACTTCGTATATGACGAAGTGAAGCTTTGTATATAACGAAGTGGGACTTCGTATATGACGAAGTGAAGCTTCAACTATTTTTGTTTATATCATTGTCGGTTAAAGTGGGAGCTTCGTATATCGACGTCTCTTAGTTAGTAATCAATGTTTATTTGGTAATCGATGTTTTGTTGGTAATAGATGTTTTAGTTAGCAATACAGCAACTGATGTTTTAGTTAGTAATCGATCCTTTGGTCAACAGTCGATGTTCCCTCTATCCTCTTAACGAACAAGAATTGAGTATAATCTTGTAGTGCTTATGCTTTTGTCTGACTAGTGGAATGGCCTTCATCATCTAACTCCTTTGGTCTACAAACTTTTTGGTATGGATCCCTATACCTGTCTGTATACTTCAGACTATTCCGCAAATGGCAATGTTGGTCATGTGAAGAACCTTCCACTCATACTGCCTTCCGTCTCATCCACTGGATTTGTATCTTCCTTTGGTCTGCATGTTGGCCAGGTGTCTTGACCCCCTTGTTAGTATCTCCCCACCTTAAAATTTAACCCTTATATAGACTTGGTGGCCACTCCTAGTGTTTTTTTTTTTTTTTTTTTATCTTCTACCACTGGGAAACTGAAGGGTTGAGCTTGGAGCCATAGCAGATTCTTGTCGGCTTTGGCCTCCCAGTTCTCTGTGGACCTTCTGCTGGTTTTCTTACACTTAGGTAGGTAGAACCATCTCCTTTGTAACCCTTCTAGGAGTCATCCTCCACCTCCTCTGTACTATGTCATATATGAGCCTGCATGTTTGATCCAGAAGTTTGATTTGAACCTTTTTTCGGTAATCATCGAAAATTCTATGTCTGATTGTCTTGGCAAGGTACTTTGACCTTTCCCTCTGAGGTGGTTAGGACTCCTCATGGTTCACATCATGCATGAGGGGTAAGACGTGACGACAGTTTCTTCCCACAAGAATAACGTGGGTAGGTAGGCTCACTAAGTTGGGCAAATTTGAGTATGTATGTATATTTAACATCTTGTTTCAGCAGGTGGTTAGCTATATGTTATGCACCCCTGAGAGCTTTGCTAATGCCATTTGCAAGATTTTGAATACGTGCCAAGCAATCTTATCTTTGAAATATGACACATGCATATCTATAAACATGCAACCTGTTATGTTTTCTTTGTGATGAATCCTTGTGAAAATTTTGTGTTTCTGCAACGTCATGAACTATATTATATTTCATGCTCTTATACTTACATTTTGCTGATTTGCCTACTGAGTTTTTTAGACTCATGCCTTCGTTGAACCCATTTTAGATTCTTCTTCATGATGTTTGTTCTCTCTTCAAGTCAACTCCTTTGTTGCATGCATGTTTCAGGGCACTACAAATGGAACCTTGGGGTTATTTTGTTAGAAACTATGTTTATTCACAACTGTGCCACCCCTTTTGTATTTTGAAATCATGGGATGTAACTAATGGACATTTATGTTTTGGTAATCAATTTGTATGTGACACTTGTGTTTACTGCAGAAATCTGAATATAGTATTTTACCATGGGCAATTCTTGTGTTTGATCTGCTATTATATCGCATGCAATGCAGGAAGGCCTTCCCATAACCATGTGTAAGATGCTTCTACTTTGTAAGTGTGCGTGTCACCTCGTTACGGGTGGGAGGGGTGCCAGGGCACTAGAGATGGTATCAGAGCACCAAGGTTATGGGATAGGACTGAACTGTTAATGACCATTCACTTAATAAAATGATAATAAGAAATTAAAAAATGTGTGCTTTTGGGTGTTTATATCCTTCTGTTCTTATGATCTAAGGAGTAGAAATTTTGTTTGGAAGTGCTAGTCTTTAACTAGGTGGCATTGATTTAGGATCACGGACAAAAGAGCAAAAGGCTTGTATACTCCCAAGGAGGAGGAGCCCACTGATGTTGGAGGATCCTCTGGGGAAGCACAAGGCACCCCAATTGGTGATGCCCAAGGAGCCTCTACGGCCCTCGACTTTGCAGCATTTATGCAGTCATTTCAGGGATTCGTGTAGACTTTGATGAAAACCCCGATACTCCTCAGCAAGATAAGGGAGAAGGATATCATTGATGAAGAAATTCAAGAGAATGGGACCTTCGGATTTTACTAGAACCAACCAACTAGAAGAGGTGGAAGGTTGGTTCAGGGAAATGCAAAAGATCTTCAAGCCTATTAGATGTGACGAGGAGGATATGGTGACCCTGGCCACCTACATGCTTCAAGATAGGGCCGATGATTGGTGGCAATGAATGATGAGAAATACCTTCAGAGGACAGACTGATGATATTCATTGGAAGGAATTTTTTCAAGTATTCTATGAGAAGTACACCCCTCAGCACATCAAGGACAAGAAGGAGCTAGACTTTCTACAGCTAAAGCATAATGGTTTATGTGTATCTGAATATGAAGCTATCTGCACCCGTTTGTAGTAGTATGCACCCCAAATATGCAGTGATGAAGTCAGAAGAGTGAAGAAATTTGTTAGAGGTTTGAAGCCTAGGGTGCGCAGTAGAGTGGCACCTATGGATCCTCAGACTATAACTGTTGCTTTGAGGATAGCGTTTATAGTGGAAGCGGAGTATGAGGAGTATGTCAAAGACAAAGGTGCTAGACCGGAGAAGAAGAGAAGCTTGCCTGAGAAAGACAAGAAGGAGAAGAATAAGAAACCTTTCACGGGGCACCAACAAGGAGGAGGCAGTAAGAGATGGCCTGTCTGTGTTCAGTGGATAGAAGACAGCAAGGGACTGAGTGTTGGGAAACCACTAGAGGATGCTTTGGTTATGGACAAACAGGACACATGGTTAAGGACTGCCCCAGCCTCAACTGCAGTAAGCCCCAAAGCAATAACCCTGAGGCTAGGTTAGAGTTTTTGCCTTAACCAAGGAAGAAGCAAAGGAATCACCTACTGTGGCTGATGGTATTCTTCTAACCGAGGGATTGCATGCTAGAATTTTATTTGATCCAGGGGCCACTCGTTCTTTTATATCTCACAAAATTTCCAATTTATTGAATAAGGAAGTAACTTCACTTGATGAGGGAATGACCCTTGACTATCCCACTGGTCAGATAGCTACCCTCTCCTTAGCCATCCCCAATGTAACTATCAGAATTGGGGACCATGAGCTCCTTGCCTATGTATACATACTTGACATGCAGGATTATGATCTAATTCTAGGAATGGACTAGTTGGCTAATCATTTTGCAGTTCTAGATTGTCGAAATAGGACTCTAACATTTGAGAAGCCAAGAGTAAGAAGGTTTTGTTACCAATGTCCTAAGAATTGCAGCCCCAAGAATTTTATATCAGTTCTCAAGGCCATGAAATGGTTAAGAATTGGGTGTCAAGGGTACCTAGCTTGTGTGCTTTCAATCCCCTCTGAGAATAAGCAGAAGTCTATTAGGGACATAAAAGTTGTAAATGAATTTCCTGATGTTTTTCCTGATAGTTTGTCAGGCCTCCCTCTTCTTAGTGAGATTGACTTCTCTATTGAACTCATGCCAGACACCATGCCAATGTCTGTAGCTCCCTATAGATTGGAACCGGCTGAGCTTGCTGAATTAAGAAATAATTAAAAGGGTAATAGACTTGGGTTATATCAGACCTAGTGTGTCACCTTGGGGAGCGCCGTTTTGTTTCTCAAGAAGAAGGATGGCTCCATCAAGTTGTGTATACATTAAAAAATGCTAAATCAAGTAACTATGAAAAACAAGTAACCATTGCATAGATGATCTGTTTGATCAACTTTGATCTGCCACTATATTCTCCAAGATAGATTTGAGGTCTAGTTATCATCAGCTCAGAATTAAGGAAGAGGATATTACCAAAACTACATTCAGAACCCGTTATGGACAATATGAATTTCTAGTGATGCCTTTTGGGTTAACTAATGCACCAGCGGTGTTCATGGATTTTATGAATAGAAATTTTCAGCCCTACCTGGACAGTGTTGTAGTGGTGTTTATAGATGATGTTCCAGTTTTCTCTCCCATAGAGGAAATGCACGCAGAACACTTCAGGATAGTATTAGAAACTCTAAGGAAAAATAAATATATGCGAAATTCAGTATGTGTGAATTCTAGCAATCAAAAGTGCAATTTACGGGGCATGTGATTTCAGGGAATGGTGTGTCTGTAGATCCCAGCAAGATTGAGGCTATTTAGAATTGGAAGCAACCCAGAAATCCCTCTGAAGTCAGGAGTTTCTTAGGACTAGCTAGGTATTACCAAATATTCATTGAAGGATTTTCTTCATTAGCGTTACCCATGACACAATTGACCAGGAAAGGAGTACCTTATGTGTGGACCAGCGACTGTGAACTCAGTTTTCAAAAGTTGAAAGAAAAACTTACCTCAGTGCCTATGTTCACTTTACCCCAGGCCTCAGGAGGTTTCGTGATTTACACTTTTGCATCTCTAAAGGGAATTGGTTGTGTCTTGATGCAGTATGGTAGGGTGGTGGCTTATGCCTCTCGACAATTAAAATATCATGAAAAGAACTATCCAACTCATGATTTAGAGCTGGTAGCTGTTGTGCATGCACTTAAGGTTTGATGTCACTACCTTTATGGGGAACAATTTGAGGTATTCACTGACCATAAGAGTTTGAAGTACATCTTTTCTTAGAAGGATTTAAATTTAAGGCAATGCAGATGGTTAGAGTTACTAAAGGATTTCGATTTCTCAGTGAACTATCATCTAGGGAAGGCTAATGTTGTAGCTAATGCACTAAGCAGGAAGAGACTTATGGCCTTGCAATTACATCAACATTGGAGTGAGATGGATGAATTGATTACTTACTCCCCTAGTCAAGAAGTAAAGAGTTTTTGGCTTGCTAGTTTCAAGGCGGGATCTGCACTTTTGAACCAAATCTGAGAGGCCCAGTTGAAAGACCAACATTATAGGGATTATTAAATAAGTGAGGTTTTGTTAGGGATGATTTGGGAGAAATCAGATGTCAGCGCCGAATTGTGTGACAAAAGATGAAGAAATCAGGTTGCTATTCTTGTCAAAATGGCACAAATCAATGTATTCGGTTCACTCTAGCAGCACCAAGATGTACAAAGATCAAAAGAAGCAATTCTGGTGGCAAGATATGAAGGACATTGTAGAGATGGTGAGTAAGTGTTTGACCTATCAGCTAGTTAAGGTTAAGCACCAAAGACCATCTGGTTTGATGCAGAAAATTTAAATTCCAGTATGTTAGTGGGATCAAATTAATATGGATTTTGTGTCAGGAGTGCCTCGAACTAGAAGAAGGAATGATGCCATTTGGGTCACTGTCGACAGAGTCACCAAGTCGACACACTTTCTTGCTTTTTCCAAGACCCAAATAGTGTAAAGCTTGGCTCCAATGTACATCGATGAAATAGTGAGGTTGCATGGAATTCCTGTGTCCATCATTTCCGATAGAGATTCCATGTTTACTACTAGGCTCTAGAAAAGCTTGCAATCAACTTTGGGTACTCAGTTAAAATTCAGCTCAGCCTACCACCCCCAAACTGATGGTCAATCTAAGATGACCATCAGGACCCTGAAAGATATGTTAAGGGCATGCAGTCTTGAGTGGCATGGTAATTAGGATGATTACCTACCATTGTTTGAATTTGCATATAATAACAGTTACCATTCTAGTATTGGTATGGCACCCTATGAAGCATTGTATGGAAGGCCTTGTAGAACCTCCGTCTGTTGGTCCGAGATAGGAGACAAAAGTTTAATTCGGGTAGACCTTATTCAAGACTGTGTAGAGAAGATCAAATTAATCAAGCAAAGGATCTTGGCAGCCTAGGATAGACAAAAGAGCTATGATGATAAGATGAGAAGACCGTTGGAATTCTCAGTGGGAGATCATGTGTTCTGAAGGTATCCTTGACAAAGGGTGTTTTGAGGTTCAGTAAGAAAAGGAAGCTCAATCCCAGGTATGTGGGACCATTTGAAATTCTGGCCAGGATCGGGATGGTGGCCTACCAACTTGCCTTACCAGCATCATGGTCCCACGTTCACAATATTTTTCATGTATCTACATTGAGGAAGTATGTAACACACATCACTCATACTATCAAACATGAGGGATTAGAACTTCAATCAGATCTGACTGTAGAAGAGCAGCCAGTAGTAATACTAGACCGCAAGGAACAAGTACTACGAAATAAGAAAGTTCATTTAGTAAAGGTGTTGTGGAGAAGTGGAAGCATAGAAGAAGAAACTTTGGAGTCAGAGCAAGAAATAATGGATGCTTATCCCCATTTATTTGGTAAGTAATCTTGAATTTTAAGGATGAAATTTATTCTAAAGGGGTAGAATTATTACAGCCCATTCCAACTTCGAACCCTTAATTGCCTCTTAACACTTATTTCAGTTAGATTTGAACATTTTTGCCATCGATTAAGCATTATCCTATGATTTTAATTGCAATAAGGGAGCTATTATTCTCAAGTACCTTGTTATTTACCCTATCTGGGCCTTAGTTTGAGTTTCCCTGTTGAGAATTTATGGTTCCGGTCGAAGCTTCGACCGATCAATTTATATCATTGTTGTTCGAAGTGCAGCTTTCTATATGACGAAGTGTAACTTCGACCGATTCTGTTTATATTATTGTCGGTCGAAGTGTAGCTTCGTATATGATGAAGTGTAGCTTCGACTGATTCTGTTATATAATTGTCGGTCGAAATGGAGCTTCCTATATGACGAAGTGAAGCTTCGTATATGACGAAGTGGGACTTCGTATATGACGAAGTGAAGCTTCGTATATGATGAAGTGGGACTTCGTATATGACGAAGTGAAGCTTCGACTGTTTTTGTTTATATCGTTGTCAGTTAAAGTGGGAGCTTTGTATATCGACATCCCTTAGTCAGTAATCAATGTTTATTTGGTAATCGATGTTTAGTTGGTAATCGATATTTTAGTTAGCAATATAGAAACTAATGTTTCAGTCAGTAATCGATGCTTCGGTCAACAGTCAAAGTTCCCTCTATCCTCTTAACGAACCAGAATTGAGTATAATCTTTTAGTGCTTGTGCTTTTGTGAGACTGGTGGAATGGCCATCATCATTTGGCTCCTTTGGTTGGCCAATGTTGGCATGGATCCCTATGTTTGTTTGTATACTTCATACATTTCGGCAAATCGCACTGCTGGTCAAGTGAAGAACTTTCCACTCATACTGCCATCAGTCTCATCCACTGGATTAGTATCTTCCTTTGGTCTGCATGTTGGTCCGGTGTCTGGACCCCCTTGTTAGTATCGCCCCACCGTAAAATTTAACCCTTATATAGCCTTGGTGGCCATTCCTAGTGGATTTGTTTTTTTTAATCTTCTACTGCTGGGAAACCGAAGGCTTGACCTAGGAGCCATAGCAGATTCCTGGAGGATTTTGCCTTCCAGTTCTTTGTGGACCTTCTGCTAGTTTCCCCACACTATGGTAGGCAGAATCGTCTCCTTTGTAACCTTTCTAGGAGTCATCCTTCACCTCCTTAGTACTATGTCATATATGAGCCTACATGTTTGATCCAGAAGTTTGATTTGAACTCTTTTTGGGTAATCTTCAAAAAATTCTATGTTTGATTGTCATGGCAAGGTACTTTGACCTTTCTCTCTGAGGTGGTTAGGACTCCTCATGATTTGCATCATGCATGAGGGGTCAGCCATGATGACAGTTTCTTCCACAAGAATAACGTGGGTAGTTAGGCTCACTAAGTTGGGCAAATTTGAGTATGTATGTATATATGACATCCTATTTCGACAAGTGGTTAGCGATATGTTATGCATCTCCTGAGAGCTTTACTGATGCCATTTGCAAAATTTTGAATCTCTGCCAAGCAATCATATCTTTGAAATATGACTCATGCATATCTACAAACATGCAACCAGTTAAGTTTCCTTTGTGATGAATACTTGTAAAAATTCTGTGTTTCTGCAACGTCATAAATTGTGTTATATTCCATGCTCTTATACTTTACATTTTGGTGGTTTGCCTACTGAGTTCATTAGAACACAAGCCTTTGTTGAACCCATTTCAGATTCTTCTTCATGATGCGGTTCTCTCTTCAAGTCAACTCCTTTGCTGCATGCATGTTTCAGGGCACTACAGATGGAACCTTGGGGTTATTTTCTTAGAAACTATGTTTATTCGTGACTGTGCCACCCCTTTTGTATTTTAAAATCATCGCATGTAACTAATGGATAGTTTATGTTTTGGTAATCATATTTGTATGTAGCACTCGTGTTTAGTGCATAAAGCTAAATATAGTATTTTACCATGTGCAATTCTTGTGTTTGATCTGCTATTATATCGCATGCAATGTAGGAAGGCCTTCCCATAACCATGTGTAAGATGCTTCCAATTTGTGTGCGTGTCACCTCTTTACCAGATAGGAGGGGTGCCAGCACGCTACAATATATATGTAGATGACTACTATTTTTTTGTAGGCTTCTCTACAGCCGTCTACATATCTTCACTCACATAAAAAAATAAATTCATCTATACAAATTTTTAAAAAATATACACAAATATATCATCATTGCCTTAAGTTAAATGCCGCATCAAACATCAATTAAATATGTTTTCAATTATATAGTAATTGATTTAGAAAATTTTGCAATTAAATTCCGCATCAGAAAATAAATGCACCAATCAGGTGTTCTTTCAATGGACTCATGACTAGATAGTATGAGAGGACTACTCATTATAATGGATCCCTATATAAGTAACATGTGAGATGGCAACTCATATATTTCATAAAAATATGACCAAGAAAACTAGAATACTAATAACAGAATTATGTAATAGATTAATTCAAAACTACATAACTCAATAAGCAATTGAAAGAGTTAAGCATACAACAATATTGTCACATGTAAATCTTAAAGTACATCTTGTTCATAGGACCCAATAAAAATTAGACATGTATCTCTGGCATAAGTTTAAATCTAGTGCAGTAACTTGTATAAGAACCAAAATAAGCAGAAGCTGATAGAACCACAATTAGAGAATTTTACAACAATGCCATAGTTAATAATTTGGCAAAAAATGCTAGACTGAGAACGCGTGAGTTGCAACTAGATACATGTAAAAACATGCATTTGAACATAAAAATAGCAACCCATACCTTAAACTTTATGAGTGCATATTCCACAACCTCAGCTCAGCATGCTCATTCCACAGCCTCAACTTCAGTCCAGTTCAATAGGTTTAAGGATGTGGAGAACCATCATTTGATTTCTAAGAGGAAAGGTAATGGAACAGTTAGTACAATAGTTACGTCTATAATATTCTTCCTAAATTATGAAAAAAAGAAAATATCACACAAATGATTTTTATATAGCTATCTGATATTGCCTAGATGAAGTAGAAAACTTGAGAATAGATAACATAAAGGGAGTGTGATTAGAAGGGAATAAATTTTAGGTGGGTTAGAGGATAGCAACCTCCACATGTTTTCCATGTTTCTCCTACATTTCAAAATGAAGTGTTATAACTTGGGTATTATGAAACCTAACAATGTTTGCTTGGTGAAAATGTTATTGAAATAAAGAGCAATTTTAATATTGGATTGGAATTTCCAAGTGCTTTCTTATTTTGTCGGGGAATGACTGATCACATATTATGATTCCTAATATTCATGTTGCCAAATGTTTTTGAGAAGGCCATTCCACTTTATTGTGGAATGACTTATCTCTATTTTTAACGGTAAAAATAGGGATAAGGTAATACAAGTTTTTGATCAGAAGGGCCAAAAATAACTCACCATCCATATTGTCTTTTTATCTATCCATATGTTAAACATAACCATGGATACACTAGCAGAAGAGGATGAGAACTTGATGCTTCCTAAGGTGTTCATTGGATTATTTTTCCTTTTTTAAAAAATACTAACCTTTGAGTTTATCAGAGGTATAACTTTATACAATATATAATTTGATCAGATGAAAGGGATGATTAAATAATCTGAAACACATCCAAAAAACACCCAACATAATAATGTGAGAAGTCAAAAGAGATGCTATCTGCAACTAGGGGTTTGAAGAAGAGGATGGCGAGGAAATAAATTTTTTTCTCTACAAATATATTCATATATATATATATATATATATATATATATATGTGTGTGTGTGTGTGTGTGTGTGTGAATATTGTTACTGCTGGAGTAACGTGGTCGGCAAAGATCGAGGAGACCAAGAAGAGAAGGTGGTGCAACGAGGCTGTCGATGTTGTTGATCTCCCAACCTGTAGGACCACCGAGCGAGCTCGTTGGGTAGACGCTCCGACGATAAAGTCAGCTCGGGACGAGATAAGTGGCGTAGGAGTTTTTCTCAGAGATTGTGTACCTTTTTTTGTAGAACGTTTGCCCCCTTTATAGAGGTGGTTTGATGATGGTCTCTGCTAGACAATCCTGGAAATTCTGCTGAGGATCTCCATGATTACCGTGGATCATGGCCATAGCCGACAGACCAGCTCAGATAGATCATGGCCATAATCGGTAGGCCAACTAACGTGGACCGTGGTCACCTGGCGCACAATCCTTGGACCTTGCTCTGTTTGACCGATTTTTCTAGATGTCACTTGATTCGTGCTTCTGAGCTTCCTACGGACACGTCATCTCCTTCGTCAACACCAGGTTATGTTGGATCAAGATGGAGCTACTGATGTCCTAGAGGGGGGTGAATAGAACTTCTTTGCCCCTTTAAAAATTTATCTAAAAATAGATAACAGTAAATAGTGACGTTAGTACTTAGTGTAATGTGTGAAACAAGTGAAATACTTGGCGGAGACAATCACACAAAGTGCACAGAAAATTTATCCTGGTTCGGCCCTTCCCACATGGAAGTCCTACGTCCAGTCCCCAAAAACCACTTGGGATTTCACTAACTTCCAAGAACACTTGGCCTACTCTCAACCTGAGAGGTATTACAACCCACTTGCTCCCAAGAAAATGTTCCCTTCACTTAGGAGCAATACAAACACCTACAACTGTAGGTCTTCCCTTCACAAGAGGGGCACTATACGGAACAAACCCTCTGCAGGTTACAATCACTGAAAATAATACAGTGTGTCGGCTCAAGGTTGAGCAAACATAGAAAATCAGAAAGAGATACAAATAAGAAGGATTGCTCTAACTCTTTTTGACTCAAAGGTGGTGGACTGAGAATATCTAGAGTACAATAGTCACCCAGAAGAAAAGACTTTAGAATGTAGAGAGCTTGCATCTGTATGCGTTGTGTTGGTGTGTTTTTTTTTGGGGGGGGTTCAAACTTCAGCTCCTATATATGCATCAGAGATTTGAGCTTCCCGTTTGAAATTGATCATTTGAAAATAGCCATTTGAAAGATAGTTGTTGATTCTAGGATGTTGAGATCTTGAGCCTTCGGAGATGACCATCGTTCCTTCAGCTCTTAGAGTCTCAACAGCTTTACGCTATGCAGATAGCTTCATCGCTCTATGAGACAACTTGATTAAATGACTGCAAACTCCATACTCATGACTGAACATAAGCATGCCTCAGTAGGTAGCCAAATTTCTGCATGGTCAAGAAAAACACAAATACCTCTATCCTTTCAGAGGTAGATGAGATAGAAATATATGTAAAGTGTAAAGAGCTTCAGAAAGATAGATGCTCAGAGCATTTAAGGACAGACAAATAGTTGTATGGGGAATAGAGGATTTTTCCCGAAAGTAAGGGAGTTCTGACAGAAAGGGGATGTGGTAGGTGAGTTCTGACAGATAACCCATGCTGCTTATACCTACCATAGCATTTACTACTTCGTATCTGTCTAACAGAGATAGAACTGTATTTCCAACAAAGAATAAGAGAACATATACAACTCTTCCGAATCTCAACAAAGATTTCTAATACGATTATTTTAAAAACACATTTTCCCGTCTATCAGAATATTTGAATTCAATAGTAGAGATGAAATTATTTTGTAAGTCATATATGAGACTTTTGTTCTTTAAAAGATCCTATGGGAATAAAGAAAACATATTGAAATGATTAAGATAAATAAGAGTAATAGGTTCGGTAATAAATAAAAATATTTGTGGTTACATAGAAGTTGATGTTATACTTTGACTTGTAAATAGTCATAGTGAAGAATAATCAAGACAAGCAATACTAGACTTCAACTGTTAGGGGAGTCGGAGTGAGACATTGATTGTTATAAAACTTCGACTTCTTGAAAGTCAGAGTCAAGCAAGTTTGTTCAGCAATCGATGTCATACTTCGACTTTCCATGAGTAGGATTGAGGCTATGTATTATTTCGACTTTACATGAGTCGGAGTGAGGCTAGATCCCTTCGACTTTCGGAGAGTCAGAGTGAGCCCAGATTACTTCTACTTTTGAGGAGGCGGAGTGAAGCTAGACCACTTTAGACTTCGAGGAGTCGGAGAGGCCAGATCACTTCAACTTTCGAGTAGTCGGAGTGAACCATATCACATCAATTTTTCAAGAGTCAGAGTTAAGTCAGCAGTTCACAACATCGATAGCCTACTTCGACTTTGTAGGAGTCGGAGTCAGTAGTATACAGTATACAATGTGGACATAGAAAAAATTTTCTTATCATGTGTGGTAGTGTTGACACTTAGGTCCTATGAGTTGACATACATCCATATATCACTAGAGGCTGTATGGTATAATACATGTATGCCTTTACTGAAACACATTAATTTTCATACAAAAAAAAGTGTTGTATAATTCAATAAACTTGTTTAGGAGATATTAAAAGATTTTTGTCATAGCAATAACACAATGATCAAGTATTTGTAAAAGATAATTGCACAACCATGTTCCTAAATATTTTTTTCAACAATTCTTAATATAGTTGCTCAACAATTTTTTCAAAATATTTTGCTCAACAATTCTCCCCCTTTTTGTTATGACAAAAACTTTTATATAGACAGTGTAAACAAATTTGTAGACACAATTATTCTATTCTGATTCTGTTCTATATATCTATTATTTTCTTTCTTTCTCCCCTTTTGTGGCATTAACAGAAAGGATAAAGGATAGAGAGAGAGAGAGAGAGAGAGTAATACACACAGATACAGAACAATAGTTGTATACCGATACTTTTGAAGAACATTGTACATTCATGAAGAGGAACTAGGAAGATAGAGAAAATGTGGGATCTGATCAAAGAAGGGTTGAAGAAGATCCCAGAGCTTCTTCTCATTTTTAGTGAATACATGCAAGAATTTGGAACCACCTATGTTATACGAAGGTCCTACAGAAGGGAGTTTCCTATAAGACTTAAGATGTCGGCAAATACCAATTGACTCTCCTATTGTAGTTGTCACTACTCAGAGTTCTCCTAAGAGGGGTGAACATCCTACTAGCTGGCTTGTGCAGAAATTAATGAACAGTGATGTTCCACTGGAGACCTTGAGAATGAGCTGCTTCCTTGGCTTTGTAGTAAATAGTGTATCTCTCTATCCACTTCAAAGAGACAGACATCCAAAGTGTCTCATAGCCGTTACTTAGGAAGACAGAGGGAGATAGTTTCAGCTTCTTACATTCTGAATTGTCTTCAAGATAAGATACTACCCACTGATCTTCGGACATTCTCTCAGATTCTGCAAAACTGTGCTGAAAGTCCTTGAGATATTGTGAATTCTTGGGGGCATGCATCATGGCAAAACGATGAAAGGATAAGTTGATGTTGTATTTGATCTTGAACCTTACTGCTATCCTGATGTGTCTATTGAAGACAACTTGGGCAAACTATTTTCTTGAGGAAATGACCCCTATCAGACTAGGGTGCAGTCCAAGGAGCAATGCAATGGTCATAGAGGGAGTAATTTCTCTTTGCCCTTTAATAATCATAACCCACTGCCCCTTACTAACATCAGGCAAACTCAGTCTAAACCTGTCTTCATTGAACTTCTTCATTCTACTATAACTGTCCTGCTACTGTCTTATGAAAGTTCCAGACATATCATAGAATCTCAAATCCAATTGAAACAAAACATTCCGAAACTAGTTTCTGAACCTGGCTTCTCTATATTTTACAGCTTCTCCAGGATAAAGAGACAAAAAATCTTAAGAGAAAGGCTATGGCTTTTCTGAGTGATAAGATTTTGATCAGCCAGAAGAACTTTTGAAGTTTTGAGCAAAGAAGGGAGCAAATCTTCAAATTTGTAGGCTAGCATCCCATGGACTTCAGAAAAAGCTTTGATTGACAGGAATTCTTTGAAAAGAACCATGTGTTGCTCAGAGTGATAAATAAAAGCATTCCAAAAAGGAGGAAGTAAACAGGTAGGATTATGTTTTGCCTTTGGCCCTACTCGAGATGAAAGTGCAATACTTGGATCAATCTGAGCAAGTGGATGAGTAGATTTGGCCGAAGAAGGAATTGAAGATGTAGAGAGAGAGGAGAAAAAGTGAGGATCTAGGGTGTGAAGAGTAGGTGTTTTTACAGTGTGGGACTTGAATGTATATACCATAGGAAATGAAGGAATTGAAGTGTTTGGGGGAGAAGGAGGTTGTTCCTCCGGTTGAGAAGTAGAAGGAGGAGGATCAGAGGAAACAGAAGGGATTGGTTCAGAAGGAATTGGAGGTGTAGGTTTAGATGGAATTGAAGGAAAGTGATTGGGTTCTGAAGAGGGAAAAATTACACAACCAGATTTCATAAGTTTCCTCCTCACCCTTCTCTTAAAGGTCTTGAACTTGGGTTGTTCTTCCACTTCCACTTCCATAGACTGATCAGAATGCTCTGGCTACTCTACTAACTTCAGCTGAATCTTTTCAGAAGGCTACTCCTTTTGAGGTTGCTGTTGCTCAACAGCCGGTTATGGCATTACCACTGACTCTACAGTTGGCTGATCCACATGCTTCTCTGGCTGTGGTTCTGACTGGTTGGGCTGCTGCTCTTCAGGTTGAGGAACTTAAGGAGGTGCAGAAGAGCTGCCCTTGCTCTGTTGGCACACTAGTTGAAGGAGGAGATCCTTCATCTGCTGAACTTCCTCTGACATAAAATCAAATTTTACATCAATCTGATGTATTTGCATTTGAAGCACAATCAACATCTGTTGTTGCATCAGTATCACATTCAGCACATCATCAATGGTTCTCTTTGTCTCCCCCTGAGACCTTGGCCAGGTCTCAACTGGTACTATAGGGACATGATGATATTCTTCATGCATAGAGGGCTCAACTGATGTAGTACATGGAATATTTTCTTATTGAGCCACTCCTTTACCCCTCAGATCTCTGAGCACTTGATTGAGGGTCTCATCTGGGAGATCATGCTCAAGAGAGGGTTCCGTAGCTTCATCTAGAACTGCCTCTACTACTGGTTCTTCTATTCTAACTTATTCTCTTTTGATTTTCGAATGCTGAACTTGAGGAATAGAGTAGGAGCTCTGTACTTCATCTGGAAATCTATCATGTGAGCATTAGGTATAGAGTCCTTAGTCCATAGATTCTGGCTTTATCTTCCAAAGCATAGTGGCTTCTTCTTAGGGTGGAAAGCCCATTTACTACTTATTTGATACTAAGATCTCAACAGAAAAATCTACTGAAAATCTTTAGAAAATGAAAGTAAGCAAGAGTCCATAAGGAAGAGATTCATGTAAATACTTAGACCCTGCTAACCTATCCAAAATGATAGAGGGAAAACTGACTCTATGCCTCTAAATAGCCCAAAATAGAAGACTACCATCTCTGGTTGTGATGGAGGAGTGAGTTCTAGCCCTAGTGGTGATGATGGTGGTGATGATGGCATGGAGGATCCTCTTTTCTACTGAGAGCTCATTGATTAGGAGCCCTTTCTTAGAGAGACTGTGTTGACTTCCGATTATTCCCAGTCTCTGCTTCTCTAAGAAAACAAACTCTCCTATCTTGTGTCTGATAGAGGTACAATCCAAAATTTCAACTAATAAATTTTCAGTAATAGAAATCTGTGTAACTTTCACAAAACTTGTCACCGACCCATCTGCAGATACTTGAAGAAAAACATAGAGCCTTTACTGCATCCTCAAACGTCGGCTCGTTGATTTGACAAATCTTGGACCAACCCATCTCTTCTAGGGTTTCTGCTATCCAACTGAGAGTGTCCGATAACTAAGAGAAATCTACTACTTTTTCTGGGTAAATCGAGGCTTTGGCTGAGTTGAGTTGTTGGAGCTGTTATGGGTGAAGAAGTCCCGTCCAGTGCCCTAGGGGAGGCCATCTTGACAGATGTGTTGAACCACTCCTATATTTTACCCTTTTATTTGGTGATAACAAAATTTATGTTTAATTAATTAATATTAAAAATTTAATATCATGTTTTTCTTAATAATATAAATTTATGTGATTAATTGAATATTAAATATATTTAATACCATGATTTTTCTAATAATAAATTAAATATCATGATTTTCTAATAAATATAAATTTATGACATTATTGCCATGTGATTTGCACTAAAACGATAAATCGATGTACATTCAATATATATCAATTTCAGTTCAAAGTGCCATAAGGATTTGCTCTCATAAGGATCCACTGGCATAAGGATTCGCTCTCATAACGATTCACTGGCATAAGGATTCTCTCTCATAAGGATTCGCTCTCAGAAGGATTCGCTCTCGTAACGATTCGCTCTCATAAGGATTCGCTCTCATAACGATTTGCGCTCATAAGGATTCGCTCTCATAAGGATTCGATAAGTGACTCTCATAAGGATTCGCTCTCATAAGGATTCGCTCCCATAACGATTCGCTCTCATAAGGATTCGCTCTCATAACGATCGCTCTCATAAGGATTCGCTCTCATAAGTAAGACCCTCGAATTTTCCGTCGTATTTTTCGTATTTATGTGTGTATATTGTGTTGGAGTATGTATGTACGTATTTACGTAGGTATTAAAATAGTATAATTACGTGTACATGTGTTTATATTAAACGTAAATAATGTATGTATTGCATGATGATAGTGTGAATATAATACCATGTACTTATTGCAAGTATAGAAGCTTAGTATGCTTGGTTTCTGCATAAATTGGGGTTCTGGCCGAAGCCCTATTGGCGTCATTCCCCTGGCCGTTGAGCCAGTGTCAGCGTCCAGCCCAGGACGCCAACCCTAGCTCCGGCGTCCAGCGATCTGGACGCCAACTTCTCTGGCCTGCATGCGCAGCAGAGCTGCTGTCTTCTGAAGCAAGGCATGGCCACCATTGGGGGGATGTCCCCCAACGGCTCTGAGGGTGTCCCATCACCCTAGTGAGTGGGAGAAAGACCCTCTTTAGGTCTGAACCCGAAATGGCTCTCCCCATTCTTTCCCTTCACCCTTGCAAGAGGAGAGAAGTGAGGAAGAAAACCCTAGTGAGCTGTGAGAAAAACCCATTTTTGAACCCCCAAATCTGACCCCTTGGAGGTTCATTTGAAGATCTTCTGCATCAAGGAGGAAGCTGAAGCATAGGGGAAGGCCTCCCCATCATCCCCTCGGCGTGGAGATCACCCAGGAGCTCGGAGGAAGGCAATCTTGGAGGCACTTCTGCAACTTCTTGGAACTGCCCAAGGAGGTCTTCTTCGAGCCATAAATCTCTGGAGGAATTTTAGAGAGGCAAGTAACCTATCTATGGTGTTCCCATATGAGTCTAGGTGGTTTTTAACATTTTTATGGAATTATCTCGAGTCCTAGACCCTCCATTTCACCCAAAATTTAGAGCTCGGGTCTGTGTTTTCTGCACAGACCTGAGTAGACGGCAAGGTCCCTGGACGCCCAGTTCATCTTGGCGTCCATCGACCATGCCGTTGACTCTGATTCAGCGGCCAGAGACCGCCGTCTAGTTCTTCTGAACAGAACAGTGAGATGTTCTGTCCCTCTTGTACATTAATTTCGGTATGTTTTATGCGATGAGGATATATGTACACCTTATACTCTATGTAATTGTGCATGTGGTTGCGGATGAATGTGATGTAATGGTGAATGTGGGGTAATGACATCTTGTAAAATTTTGAGCATAACTTGTAGATAATTTATGGCAAATTAATGTTCCATGACTAGGATTAGTTAAATGTCTTGTTTTCAGTCTATTCATGAAGAATTGTGGGACATGTATGTATGTTCCGAATTTTTGGTAATTCATGCGTACTTGTGGAATTGCTAGTAAGTTCGGTTCGATAAAATGAAAGCATGTAAAAATGGTTTGTGGTAATGGATTTATAGATGTATGAATTAGGATGTTATATTCTGAAATCATGCGTTAGTGTTCTTTGTGCAAAACAGTAAGTGGATGAATTTCAAATGTGTTAGACCCATGTTAGCTTAAGTGTGAATAATATGCTAATTAAGTGTTTGATCTTCTGTAAATCCTATTTAGCTCAGAAAAATCTGAAAAATTGAGGGCATGATTTGGAACCTGAAAACAGCATGTGGTTAAAATTTCAGGTCAATTGGAACAGTAAATAAAAAGTTATGTACTTTCATGTGAAATGTGATAATTCGTGCATATGATCGAAATGTGATTATTTTGTTTAAACCCAGCATGATTATGTGTTATTGTGTGTTGAACCTTGAAAACTCTGTAGTACCATGTTAGGAAAAAGAGCTGTTCATGTGAGTAAGAAAGTGTGAATGTAATGAAGAGTGTCAAGTGTAAAACCATGTGTAAAACGGTAAATGTGTAAAAGTGTAAACTGTGCCAATGTGATACTGCTTCCGAGAAGGCAGTGGAGCCGTATCAGGGAAAAGTCCCCCTGAGAAAGTTCATTGTGTTAAAGTGACCCTAAGGGCATTAGGGGGAAATCCTGGAGGTGGACAAGTACCACTGGTTAGGGTGGAGACTTGTTCTCCGGTCTGCGCAGTCCAAGAGTCGCCATTGTATTGCCTAGATGGCGTCTATGTGATGTGATGTGTTTGTGTCCTTCTTTGGTGGTTTGGACTATGTGTCACGGCACTAAAATATGTGTAAAGTGTAATGTGTAAAGTGTATGTGACCATGTGTAAATGTGTAAGTGATATGTGAATGTGTATGTGTAAAGTGAACCATGTAAAGAGGGAACTAGTGTAAAGAAAAATGTGAAATCTTAGATATGTAAATGTGTTATAGAAACCATGTGAAACTAAATCTGAAACCAAGTGATTCAGAAAATGCATGTTATTATTCTCATGTTTGTGTGTGCAAAAGTGTTTAGAATCCATGTTAGGAACAACAAAGGAGTATGTGAGTAAAATGGCATGATGGATTGTTCATGTGTTATGTTTAAGCAACGTTGTAGCTTTCATGTGTAGGTTTATAGTCATTGGACCATGTGAGATCAGCAACCTAAAGTATTATAAAAAGTTATGTATGTACTTAAGAACATGTGGAATCCATGCTAATTATGTTCCCCGTTCATGTATGCAAATTGTTCATGTCAATAGCTCTCACGTTTCGATTAAAGTCTCATGAGTGAATTGAATAGAGACCTGTGATAGGTGAATGTTATTTTTGAAATCTGAAAGCATGCGTTATGTATAAAATTGTAGAACCTTCATGATAGGTTGAAAACTTAAATGGACTAGCATGCTATGTGTTACTAATTGTAATGTGCGTGTAGAAACCGCTAGGACTTGTACGTGTATATCATGCATAGTGTTACTTGCTGAGTCCCTGGACTCACTCCTTGCTTCGACGTACATGTATAGTTTGTGACACAGTACCCTCGGAGGAGGCAGCAGAGACGGACTCCGAGCGTGGAGACTAGCCAGTTTTGAGATCTTTGTGACTGTGTACTTCTTAGTATGTACTTGAACATTGTATTAGAATTATCATTAAAAGAATGTAATATGTGGACATTTTGTATTTCTATTTCAGCAATTTAATCATGTGAACTCTAGTTCCTTTTGCAAATTGTAAACTGCATGTATGTTTATGTGGATGATGAATGAATGGATATAGTTCTCTTTTACTTCCGCTACTTTGTTATATATATTCGCGTGTATCTCAGCTGTTGTATCGTTGGGTAAATGTCCCACTGTGGCTGGCAGCACTCGCTATACCGACGTGGGTGGTATAACCGTACCGGTATAATGAGGGCCGTCACAGAGATTGGTATCAGAGCGACTGGTTGAGAATACACATGAATATAACTAAGTCATCATCCCCATTGCATGCTAAGTATGTCCACATGTGTAGAAAACATTAATAAGAAGTGGAAATAGATAAGAAATGGTTAGAAAACTTAGTAACCTAGCTCTAATGGTGGCTGAAATTTTGTTACAGCCATGGCTTCCCGTGGAGGACGTGGAGGTGCGCCAGCTCGCGACGACGAGCAGAGGCGTGAGGAGGGGCGGAACAGCAGGCCCCGGCCCCACAGGTCCTGTGCTTCCCCCACCACCACCAGTGGATTATGGAGTGTTCATGCAAGGTCTGGTGCAAGCCATGCAGACCCAGGCACACACTCAGGCAGCACTCCAGGCCCAGTTGGAGGCCCAGGTAAATGATAAAACAACTAAGTAGTCTGCTATTTGAATTGTATAATATTATGTTTATTGTATATTGCATGTTGTTTAATGTAGCAGGCTCAGGCCCCAACTCAGGACCATGGTGGACCTTCCATCATGGAGCGATTCAAGAGGATGACCCCACCCTCTTTTAAGGGGGAGAGTGATCCGCTTTTGGCAGAAAGCTGGATGAGGGAGATCGAGAAAATCTTCCGAGCTATCAGGTGTCCTGACGAGGACAAGGTGACCTTAGCCACCTACATGCTACAGGTATGCTTTAGATTATGCTTGAATGTTGGTTGTTATTTGTTAGTTAGAGCTTATGAAGGTGTGTTGCAGGAGAGAGCTGATGTATGGTGGTCCTCCCTACTGCGTACGCGCTTCGAGGACGGAGCAGTAGATGTGGCGTGGGACGCGTTCGTGAGGCTCTTCCGAGCCAAGTTCATCCCAGAGCACATCCAGGACAAGATGGAGCAAGAATTCCTTTCCCTGACGCAAGGATCGATGACCGTCCTAGAATACGAGGCAAGGTTTTCTGAACTCTCTAAATATGCACCGCACATAGTAGAGGATGAGCGCAGGAAGACCAAGAGTTCGTGATGGGTCTTAAACCATCACCGAGGACGAGGCTCGTGGCGTTCGACCACCGCACGCTAGACGAGGCCCTCAGCGCAGCCTGCAGACAGGAGGTTGAAATGGAGCAGTATCTAGAGGAGAAGAAGGCTTCGCAGAAGAGGCCGGCAGCGACATTCCAGCGGCAAGATAAGAGGAAAACGGTGTACCAGACACCGCAGAAACAAGTGGTAGTCAGCAACTATCAGGTACCCTCTGTACGTTCCCCCGGTGCGAAGAAGGAGTGTCCCCATTGTGGGAAGACCCATGGAGGTTCGGAGTGTTGGTTAGTAGCGGGTAGATGCCTAAAGTGTGGGAGCAGCGACCACAAGATCAAGGATTGCCCGAGGCTTCAGCAGGAAGCTCAGCGAGGAGCGCCAGTACCAGCAGTAGCGGCAGCCGCGCCAGCTACAGGATGACCAGGAAGGCCTCGAGCCCCAGCTCGAGTGTTTGCGTTAGCTCGCGAGGACGCCGAGCAGGCGGAGCATGTCACCGAAGGTACATTTTACTTTTCGGTGTGCACGCTCGGGTTTTGTTTGATACGGGTGCTACTCACTCGTTCATTTCCGAGCGGTTCGCTAGGCAGTTAGCCTAGAGTCAGACATAGAGTCTGAGGAGTTAGAGGTCCCCTTGTCTGTGCACACCCCTGCGGGTACGGTATCGACTAGGAAGTGCATTCCGTCGTTACCTGTGTGCATTGAGGATAGGTTCCTAGATGGGTGTTTCTTCTTGCTAAAGATGAAGGACTATGATTGTATTCTTGGTCTGGATTGGCTAGAGGAGCACTATGTGTTAGTGGATTTTCGTAGAAAGAAGATTGTTTTCCGCATTCTCCTGGTGAGGATGAGTTCTCTCATCCCTTGCCAAAGAACTTAGCGGGAAAGTTAGTCATCTCTGCCATGAAGGCGATGCGCATGGTGAACAAGGGTTGTGACGCATTCTTGCCAGCGTTATGCTAGTACCCGATGCTGGTTCGTCACTGACTCTTGCAGAGATCGATGTGGTGCAGGACTTTCCAGATGTCTTTCCCGATGACTTGTCTGGATTGCCACCGGATAGGGAGATAGAGTTCCACTATAGAGTTGCTTCCAGGCACCTCTCCTATCTCGAAGGCCCCATATCGGATGGCCCCTGCAGAGTTAGCCGAGTTGAGGAAGCAATTGCAAGAATTGCTCGATAAGGGATTTATTCACCCCAGTGTTTCCCCTTGGGGCGCACCTGTATTATTCGTCAAGAAGAAGACGGGTCACTTCGGTTGTGCATTATTATAGAAAGCTAAACCAGGTGACGGTGAAGAACAGGTATCCCTACCTCGGATTGATGATCTGTTTGACCAGTTGCGAGAGGCATCAGTCTTTTCCAAGATTGACTTGCGATCTGGTTATCATCAGTTGAAGATTAGGAGTGAGGATGTGTCCAAGACGGCATTTAGAACCCGTTATGGACATTATGAGTTTTTGGTTCTTCCTTTCGGATTGACCAACGCCCCTCAGCGTTCATGGATCTCATGAACCGGGTGTTTAGTCCGTATTTAGATAGTTTTGTTGTTGTGTTTTTGATGACGTGTTGGTATATTCTCCGGATGAGACCACACATCGTCAGCATTTGAGGTTAGTCTTAGAGGTTCTCCGTGAGCACAAACTGTATGCAAAGTACAGCAAGTGCGAGTTCTGGTTGCGCGAGGTTCACTTTCTCGGCCATGTTATCTCCGACACTGGTGTAGCTGTTGATCCAGCAAAGATCCAGGCAGTTATGGATTGGGATGTTCCCAAGACTCCTTCGGAGATTCGTAGTTTCCTTGGGTTAGCTGGTTACTATCGGCGATTCATTGAGGGTTTCTCATCCATCGCCGCCCCTATGACAAAGCTGACCAGAAAGGGTCAGAAGTTTGTATGGTCTGAGGCATGTGAGCGCAGCTTTCAGCTATTGAAGGCTAAGCTTACTTCTGCTCCGGTATTGGTATTGCCCAGTGGTCTAGAAGGCTTTTCCATTTATACGGATGCATCTCAGATTGGTTTAGGCTGTGTGCTCATGCAGCAAGAGAGGGTAGTAGCTTATGCTTCTCGTCAGTTGAAGGAGCATGAGAGGAACTATCCGACTCATGATTTAGAGCTAGCAGCTGTGGTTCATGCACTAAAGATCTGGAGGCACTATCTTTATGGTGTCAGATTTGAGGTGTTTACCGACCACAAGAGCTTGAGGTATCTTTTCTCCCAAAAGGAATTAAACCTGAGGCAGAGAAGATGGATTGAGTTCTTGAAGGACTATGACTTCGACCTTCAGTATCATCCTGGAAAGGCGAACGTCGTAGCGGATGCTCTTAGTAGGAAGAGGTCTTCGCTCCAGCAGGATTGGAAGATGTTGGAGGATTAGCGTGCTCTATGACCGAGTTAGAGCCATCGTTGTGTCAGGCTTTTGTAGCTCAGCTATCTCTTAGATCCTCAGTCTTGGATGAGGTGATTGAGCAGCAGGTGAAAGCCGAGCGGCAGCGACCATCCGGCCTTATGCAGAGGATGGATATTCCCGTATGGAAGTGGGAAGCTGTCACTATGGATTTCGTGTAGGGTTTGCCTCGATCTAGAATGGGCAATGACTCGATTTGGGTAGTTGTAGATAGATTCTCGAAGACTACTCATTTCTTGCCTATGAAGAAGAAGCAGTCAGTAGAGAGTTTAGCTAGATTGTATGTTAGCAGTATCATTAGGTTGCATGGTGTGCCGAAGTCGATCATTTCGGATCGAGATCCGAGATTTACTTCGAGATTGTGGAAAGGTCTTCAGGATGTGTTAGGTTCGGAGCTTAAGCTCAGTTCGGCGTTTCATCCCCAGACCGATGGACAGTCCGAGATGACTATCCAGACGCTCGAGGACATGTTGAGAGCGTGTGTTCTGGATTGGAAGGATGATTGGGAGCGTCATTTACCTCTTGTGGAGTTCGCATACAACAACAGCTTTCATGCTAGTATTGGAATGGCTCCATTCGAGGCGTTGTATGGTAGGCCCTGTAGATCTCCTTTATGTTGGGAGGAGACTGGTGATAGGCAGTTGATCGGACCGGAGTTGGTTCAGGAAACTTCGGATAAGATTCAGCTTATTAGGAAAAGGCTTGTTGCGGCACAGGATAGGCAGAAGAGTTATGCCGACAACAGGAGAAAGGATTTGGAGTTCGAGGTTGGCGATCATGTCTTCTTGAAGATATCGCCTACTCGAGGAGTTGTCAGATTTGGCAGGCATAGCAAGCTAAGCCCTAGGTTCATTGGCCCATATGAGATTCTCCGACGTTTGGGCAATGTGGCGTACGAGCTAGCTTTACCCCCAGCTTTGGCTAGCGTTCACCCGGTATTCCACGTATCTATGCTCAGGAAGTATGTCCGAGATCCGTCTCATGTGATTAGTCATGAGCCAGTGGAGATCCAGCCAGATCTTTCGTATGTCGAGCAACCAGTAGCCATTCTTGACCAGAAGGTTCAGCATCTCCGGAACAAGAGTATCGCGTCGGTGAAAGTTCTATGGCGGAACTTCTCACGTGAGGAGGCTACGTGGGAACTTGAGGATGCGATGAAGAAGAAGTATCCCCTTTTGTTTGAGTAGTGTCGTTCTAACTTCGAGGACGAAGTTTTCTTTAAGGGGGAGAGGGTGTAAGACCCTCGAATTTTCCGTCGTATTTTTCGTATTTATGTGTGTATATTGTGTTGGAGTATGTATGTACGTATTTACGTAGGTATTAAAATAGTATAATTACGTGTACATGTGTTTATATTAAACGTAAATAATGTATGTATTGCATGATGATAGTGTGAATTTAATACCATGTACTTATTGCAAGTATAGAAGCTTGGTATGCTTGGTTTCTGCATAAATTGGGGTTCTGGCCGAAGGCCCTATTGGCGTCAATCCCCTGGCCGTTGAGCCAGTGTCAACGTCCAGCCCTGGACGCCAACCCTAGCTCCGGCATCCAGCGATCTGGATGCCAACTTCTCTGGCCTGCATGCGCAACAGAGCTGCTGTCTTCTGAAGCAAGGCATGGCCACCATTGGGGGGATGTCCCCCAACGGCTCTGAGGGTGTCCCATCATCCTAGTGAGTGGGAGAAAGACCCTCTTTAGGTCTGAACCCGAAATGGCTCTCCCCATTCTTTCCCTTCACCCTTGCAAGAGGAGAGAAGTGAGGAAGAAAAACCCTAGGTGAGCTGTGAGAAAAACCCATTTTTGAACCCCCAAATCCGACCCCTTGGAGGTTCATTTGAAGATCTTCTCCATCAAGGAGGAAGCTGAAGCATAGGGGAAGGCCTCCCCATCATCCCCTCAGCGTGGAGATCACCCAGGAGCTCGGAGGAAGGCAATCTTGGAGGCACTTCTGCAACTTCTTGGAACTGCCCAAGGAGGTCTTCTTCGAGCCATAAATCTCTTGGAGGAATTTTAGAGAGGCAAGTAACCTATCTATGGTGTTCCCATATGAGTCTAGGTGGTTTTTAACATTTTTATGGAATTTATCTCGAGTCCTAGACCCTCCATTTCACCCAAGATTTAGAGCTTGGGTTTGTGTTTTCTGCATAGACCTGAGTAGACGGCAAGGTCCCTGGACGCCCAGTTCATCCTTGGCGTCCATCGACCATGCCGCTGACTCTGATCAGCGGCCAGAGACCGCCGTCTAGTTCTTCTAAATAGAACAGTGAGCTGTTCTGTCCCTCTTGTATATTAATTTCGGTATGTTTTATGCGATGAGGATATATTGTACACCTTATACTCTATGTATATTGTGCATTGTGGTTGCGGATGAATGTGATGTAATGGTGAATGTGGGGTAATGACATCTTGTAAAATTTTGAGCATAACTTGTAGATAATTTTTGGCAAATTAATGTTCCATGACTAGGATTAGTTAATGTCTTGTTTTCAGTCTATTCATGAAGAATTGTGGACATGTATGTATGTTCCGAATTTTTGGTAATTCATGCATACTTGTGGAATTGCTAGTAAGTTCGGTTCAGTAAAATGAAAGCATGTAAAAATGGTTTGTGGTAACGGATTTATAGATGTATGAATTAGGATGATGTTATATTCTGAAATCATGCGTTAGTGTTCTCTGTGAAAAACAATAAGTGGATGAATTTCAAATGTGTTAGACCCATCTTAGCTTAAGTTGTGAATGATATGCTAATTAAGTGTTTGATCTTCTGTAAATCCTATTTAGCTCAGAAAAATCTGAAAAATTGAGGGTATGATTTGGAACCCGAAAACAGCATGTGGTTAAAATTTCAGGTCAATTGGAACAGTAAATAAAAAGTTATGTACTTTCATGTGAAATGTGATAATTCGTGCATATGATCGAAATGTGATTAGATTTTGTTTAAACCCAGCATGATTAATGTGTTTACTGTGTGTTGAACCTTGAAAACTCTGTAGTACCATGTTAGGAAAAACAGAGCTGTTCATGTGAGTAAGAAAGTGTGAATGTAATGAAGAGTGTCAAGTGTAAAACCATGTGTAAAACGGTAATGTGTAAAGTGTAAACTGTGCCAATGTGATACTGCTTCTGAGAAGGCAGTGGAGCCGTATCAGGGAAAAGTCCCCCTGAGAAAGTTCATTGTGTTAAAGTGACCCTAAGGGCATTAGGGGGAAATCCTGGAGGTGGACAAGTACCACTAGTTAGGGTGGAGACTTGTTCTCCCGGTCTGCGCAATCCAAGAGTCGCCATTGTATTGCCTAGATGGCGTCTATGTGATGTGATGTGTTTGTGTCCTTCTTTGGTGGTTTGGACTATGTGTCACGGCACTAAAATATGTGTAAAGTGTAATGTGTAAAGTGTATGTGACCATGTGTAAATGTGTAAGTGATATGTGAATGTGTATGTGTAAAGTGAACCATGTGAAAGAGGGAACTAGTGTAAAGAAAAATGTGAAATCTTAGATATGTAAATGTGTTATAGAAACCATGTGAAACTAAATTTGAAACCAAGTGAATTCAGAAAATGCATGTTATTATTCTCATGTTTGTGTGTGCAAAAGTGTTTAGAATCCATGTTAGGAACAACAAATGAGTATGTGAGTAAAATGGCATGATGGATTGTTCATGTGTTATGTTTAAGCAACGTTGTAGCTTTCATGTGTAGGTTTATAGTCATTGGACCATGTGAGATCAGCAACCTAAAGTATGATAAAAAGTTATGTATGTACTTAAGAACATGTGGAATCCATGCTAATTATGTTCCCCGTTCATGTATGCAATTGTTCATGTCAATAGCTCTCACGTTTCGATTAAAGTCTCATGAGTGAATTGAATAGAGACCATGTGATAGGTGAATGTTATTTTTGAAATCTGAAAGCATGCGTTATGTATAAAATTGTAGAACCTTCATGATAGGTTGAAAACTTAAATGGACTAGCATGCTATGTGTTACTAATTGTAATGTGCGTGTAGAAACCACTAGGACTTGTACGTGTATATCATGCATAGTGTTACTTGCTGAGTCTCTGGACTCACTCCTTGCTTCGGCGTACAGGTATAGCTGGTGACACAGTACCCTCGGAGGAGGCAGCAGAGACGGACTCCGAGCGTGGAGACTAGCCAGTTTTGAGATCTTTGTGACTGTGTACTTCTTAGTATGTACTTGAACATTGTATTAGAATTATCATTAAAAGAATGTAATATGTGGACATTTTGTATTTCTATTTCAGCAATTTAATTCATGTGAACTCTAGTTCCTTTTGCAAATTGTAAACTGCATGTATATTTAATGTGGATGATGAATGAATGGAGATAGTTCTCTTTTACTTCCGCTACTCTGTTATATATATTCACGTGTATCTCAGTTGTTTGTATCGTTGGGTAAATGTCCCACTGTGGCTGGCAGCACTCGCTATACCGACGTGGGTTGGTATAACCGTACCGGTATAATGAGGGCCGTCACACATAAGGATTCCCTTGTAACTCACACAGACTCCTTTGTAACTCATAAATTCCTTTGTAACTCACACAACTCCTTTGTAACTGATAAGGATTTCTTGTAACTCACACAGACTCCTTTGTACTCATAAGGATTCCTTTGTAACTCACATAGACTCCTTTGTAACTCATAAGGATTCCTTTGTAACTCACACAAACAGACTTCTCATAAGGATTCCTTTGTAACTCACACAGACCTCTCACATCGATTCCTTTGTAAAAATGGATTTCTTGTAAAAACATAGATTTCCTTTATATTCAAAGTGCCTTTTGGCATCTAGTGAAAAAGTAAATATTCTTGATTTGCGTAATTCTCTATCTTTCTGACAGGAGATCTTTTTGCTTATCTTTCTAGATCTCTTCTCTCCTGCCAACAAAAGAGAGATTACTTACCACTTCTGGGTGGCATCAGGAAACATAAAGGTATGAACCTTTTTGACAGAAACACTCTTTTATCTAAACACTTTTTTCTATGCTTGCAGACCTCGTAGACCACAAATTATCAGAAGAAAGAGAAGATGAGCAACGGCTAGAACTCCAACGGATTTATTCAAATTGCTCATATAAAAGATGAAGCAAGGCTAAAGAAGAACAAGAGCTTTTCCTGAAGATCTTTTGAATGAGTGTACAACCAGGGAGGACCTGAACTCCAAATACACTCAAAGAAAAAGAGAGAAAGAGCCTAAGCCTAAGAAGAAGTGTTCAAGCATCTAAAGCACTGAAGCATTCAAGCTCCTTCTCCTCTCTTCTCTCTCTCTCTCTGTGTGCATCTTGTAATCTGGGGGAGAGAGTCTTTTGCTGAGAGTTCTTTTAGTTGGTTTTTATTGTTCCAACTCTCAGCTTTGTTCTTTCTTTTCTAAAGAAAGACTTCTGTCCAGCTGTAGGACTGTATACAGTGTAGAACCTAGCTAGGGGTTTGTGTCTAGTAGAACCGCACTGGGGTTTGTACCAGGAGGTTGGCTTCTTTACCTATAAGAGAAGTGGGCTGCCTTCTTGCCCAGGAAAGAGAAGAAGACCAGCTGGGGTGCTGGGTGTTGTAGTGTCCTTAATGGGGACTGTACCCTTGGTTAGTGAAATCCCAAGAAGTTGCTTGTGGACTGGACGTAGGACTTCCATGTGGGAAGGGGCGAACCAAGATAAACTCCTTGTGTCTTTTATGTGATTGTTTATTTGCTTCCGCACTACTCTCTTTATCACACTAAACTAACCAAACCTTCAAGTGTTGATTTCTGTGTTTAAGTTTGTATTTCAGATTTCAGAAAAACCTATTCACCCCCTCCTCTAGGTTAGCTTGCTGCCGTACCAAAGGGGCCAACAAGTGGTATCAGAGCGAGGTTCTCTGATCAATCAATAAGATCTAACGACCTTAGAGAAGATCCATGGCAGCTCAAGGATATGTTGAAGGTCAATCAGTCACCAGACCACCATTCTTTGATGGAGAGGACTACCAATATTGGAAGATG
The DNA here is from genome assembly GCA_014218235.1 of Colocasia esculenta. Taxonomy (NCBI): domain Eukaryota; kingdom Viridiplantae; phylum Streptophyta; class Magnoliopsida; order Alismatales; family Araceae; genus Colocasia; species Colocasia esculenta. The sequence continues at coordinate 57,311,730 of CM024761.1, forward strand.
AGAATGGAATGCTTCATTCGAGGCACAGACTTCGATCTGTGGCAGGTAATAGAGGTAGGTGATTTGTTGTTGTTCCTATTCCAGGCACTACTGCCATTACAGCAGCAGATAAAAGTAAATTATCTTTAAACTTTAAAGCTAAGAACTACTTATGTTGTGCTTTATCCAAAAGAGAATTTAGTAGAGTATCTGCATGTAAATCAGCTAAAGAAATATGGGATAAACTGCAGATAACTTATGAAGGAACAGATAAAGTAAAACAAACTAGGATAGATATTCTTGTCTCACAATATGAGCAATTTAAAATACTTCCAAATGAAAATATCACTCAGATGTATAATAGATTCTTGAGCATAGTAGTTGGTTTAAACTCTCTTGGTAAAAACCTATCTGATGAAGAAAATGTTAGAAACATACTTAGGTCTTTAACTATCTCATGGACACCTAAAGTAACTGCTATCGAAGAGGCCCATAATCTAACCAAATTATCTATTGATAACTTAATAGGTTCCCTCATGGCACATGAAATAAATATGGAGCGTCTATCTGAAAGCTCATCAAAGAAAAAATGTACTAATGCTCTTAAAGTTGTAGCTACTCCTTCTACTTCTTCTTCTTCTTCAAGTTCTAGAATGCAGATTCTGAAGACAGTGACGTAGATGAAGTTCGGTCCAAGCTTCAGAAAATTATAAGAAGAAGAAAAATGGATCAAGAAGGATTCAAAAGAAAGAGAGAAAAGAAAAAGAACCAGTCTGCTATGAATGCAGAAAACCTGGACATCTAAGACCAGATTGTCCTAAACTAAAGAAGACTGGTCAACCAGAAAAATCCACAAAGAAGCACAAGAAATTCAAAAGAAAAGCCATGGCGGCTGCTTGGGAAAATGAAGAGGCCACAAGCTCAGAATCAGAGAAAGAGCAGGTAAATCTAGCCCTCATGGTAGGACTAGATGAGGTACATCCTAACTCATGTTTTGATTCTTGCACAGATTCAGGATCAGAATCTGAAGACTTAGAAGAAGTATTTAATGAACTATATGAAAAACATAAAAATGTTGTAAAAGAATTAAAGAATCTAAAAAACAACACTATTTGCTTAAAAACACCAATTCTGATCTTAAATCCGAATTGGAGCAACTAGAAAAACAATTAAAGGATAGTAAAGATAACATTTATCTTTTAGATGAATACTTAAAAAATAAGGAGAATGAAAAATTAGAGTTAGAAGAAAAATTAAAAACTCTAACTGAAGAAAATCTGTATTAAAAGAATCAGTTAGAAAATTAACTAAAGGAAAAACATCTTTAGCCCTATGCTTAATGGATCAAAATCTGGAAATAACAAACAAGGTCTTGTTACATACCTCCTGAAAAAGGAAAACATGTCATAATTCCTGAAAAATATCCATTACCAAAATTTGTAAATGAAACCAAGATGCCTCAGAAAAAGCCCCTGTAAAGGAAAATGTTTCCAAAAATTGTGTTCTAAACAGACAGTACAAAGATAATAAGAACAACAAAATAATTTATATTCATTGTTGTTCTCATTGTAATAAATTACGACACACAGTAAACACCTGCACAACAAAGCACCTAGTATGGATTCCGAAAGGATATCTTTATGCATCTAACCATCAAGGACCCAAAATGATATGGGTACCTACTTCTGAATAGTTTATTTGCAGGATGGCCTTGGAGCATCAGGAACAAAGGATGCTCAAGGCACTGGTGACTGCCAGCTCTTCATCCATCTCATATTTGAAGAGGGAGTAGTCATTAATTTATTGGTAAATTTTAATATTACTAACAATTATTTTCAAGTCTCATTCAGGCGGAATCTCTCATTCAGGGGGAGCACAGACTAAGGGGGAGTTATTCATTTATGTCAATCATTGTTGAACCCCTCAATGGTAAGAATTTCTTTCACAAAGGGGAGAGAATGCAATGGTAAGAACCTTCTTTTTGGTTTCTGACAAAAAGGGGGAGAGTATGCATGGTATGCATTATCTGTGAATTTTCTGTATTTTCTATGCTTTACGTATTTTTGTCAGAAAATTCTCATAAATTTTGTCATCACCAAAAAGGGGGAGATTGTTGAACCACTCCTATATTTTACCCTTTTATTTTGGTGATAACAAAATTTATGTTTAATTAATTATTATTAAAAATATTTAATATCATGTTTTTCTTAATAAATATAAATTTAGGTGATTAATTGAATATTAAATATATTTAATACCATGATTTTTCTAATAATAAATTAAATATCATGATTTTCTAATAAATATAAATTTATGACATTATTGCCATGTGATTTGCACTAAAATGATAATCGATGTGCATTCAATATACATCGATTTCAGTTCAAAGTGCCATAAGGATTTGCTCTCATAAGGATTCACTGGCATAAGGATTCGCTCTCATAAGGATTCGCTCTCATAAGGATTCACTGGCATAAGGATTTGCTCTCATAAGGATTCGCTCTCATAACGATTCGCTCTCAGAAGGATTCGCTCTCGTAACGATTCGCTCTCATAAGGATTCGCTCTCATAACGATTTGCTCTCATAAGGATTCGCTCTCATAAGGATTCAATAAGTGACTCTCATAAGGATTCGCTCTCATAAGGATTCGCTCTCATAACGATTCGCTCTCATAAGGATTCACTCTCATAACGATTCGCTCTCATAAGGATTCGCTCTCATAAGGATTCCTTTGTAACTCACACAGACTCCTTTGTAACTCATAAGGATTCCTTTGTAACTCACACAGACTCCTTTGTAACTCATAAGGATTCCTTTGTAACTCACACAGACTTCTCATAAGGATTCCTTTGTAACTCACACAGACCTCTCACATCGGTTCCTTTGTAAAACATGGATTTCTTTGTAAAAACATAGATTTCCTTTATATTTCAAAGTGTCTTTTGGCATCTAGTGAAAAAGTCAATATTCTTGATTTGCGTAATCCTCTATCTTCTGATAGGAGATCTTTTTGCTTATCTTTCTAGATCTCTTCTCTCCTGCCAACAAAAGAGAGATTACTTACCACTTCTGGGTGGCATCAGAAAACATAAAGGTATGAACCTTTTTGACAGAAACACTCTTTTATCTAAACACTTTTTTCTATGCTTGCAGACCTCGTAGACCACAAATTATCAGAAGAAAGAGAAGATGAGCAACGGCTAGAACTCCAACGGATTTATTCAAATTGCTCATATAAAAGATGAAGCAAGGCTGAAGAAGAACAAGAGCTTTTCCTGAAAATCTTTTGAATGAGTGTACAACCAGTGAGGAACCTGAACTCCAAATACACTCAAAGAAAAAGAGAGAAAGAGCCTGAGCCTAAGAAGAAGTGTTCAAGCATCTGAAGCACTGAAGCATTCAAGCTCCTTCTCCTCTCTTCTCTCTCTCTGTGTGTGCATCTTGTAATCTGGGGGAGAGAGTCTTTTGCTGAGAGTTCTTTTAGTTGGTTTTTATTTGTTCCAACTCTCAGCTTTTTTCTTTCATTTCTAAGAAAGACTTCTGTCCAGCTGTAGGACTGTATACAGTGTAGAACCTAGCTAGGGGTTTGTGTCTAGCAGAACCGGACTGGGGTTTGCACCAGGAGGTTGACTTCTTTACCTGTAAGAGAAGTGGCTGCCTTCTTGCCCGGAAAGAGAAGAAGACCAGCTGGGGTGCTGGGTGTTGTAGTGTCCTTAAGGGGGACTGTACCTTTGGTTAGTGAAATCCCAAGAAGTTGCTTGGGGACTGGACGTAGGACTTCCATGTGGGAAGGGCCGAACAGGATAAACTCCTTGTGTCTTTTGTGTGATTGTTTATTTGCTTCCGCACTACTCTCTTTATCACACTAAACTAACCAAACCTTCAAGTGTTGATTTCTGTGTTTATGTTTCTATTTCAGATTTCAGAAAAACCTATTCACCCCTCCTCTAGGTTAGCTTGCTGCCGTACCAAAGGGCCAACAAGATGTACGGGAAAAATCTAAGGGAGATGATAGAGGAGAAGTGAAATGAGTTAAGAGAAGTCAAAGATCCTACCTTTCTTCAGAGAAATCAAGGAGATCGGCAAAAGCTTGAAGACAGTTCCGTCGAGGTGAAGAACAGATGCGGGAAACGAGAAGAGGACGAAGGAGTCGGAGACGTTTTGAATGGGGTGATTCGTAAAGTAAGAGTGAAAGGTTCTAATATAGAAAGAAGCTGTGTAACATACCATAGATGAGGAGATGAATGGCTGGATTAAAATAATAAATTGTTTATTTAATTCCCCCCAAACCCTTTGTAACCTTTTTTTTTTATTTGGATTAATAAAGACTCCGACTTCACAGGAGTCGAATGTCGAAACTACGACTTTGGAGAAGTCAAATGTCCAGGACTTAGAAAAAGTTTGACGATGGATAGATCAGATTATGTACTTTAGGAATTTTAAGTATTCCATCATGATTGCACATTCATATTTCTCTCTTATTTAAGTAATTCTATCTTCAGGAAGTGGTTTAGTAAATATATTATCTAATTGATTTTTTGTAGAAACAAATTCAAGTAAGATATCAACATTACTTACATGGTCTCTGATGAATGATGTCTGACCTCAATGTGCATAGTTCTTGAGTGTTGGATTGGATTTTTGGTCAAATTGATTGCGCTTGTATTATCACATAGCATTGGAAATTCATGTAATGTATGACCATAGTCTTCTAGTTGATGTTCGATCCACAGCAGTTGAGTGCAGCAACTCCCATCTGCAATGTATTCCACTTTTGTTGTGGACAGAGCTACTGAATTTTATTTTCTAGACGACCAAGAAATTAGACATCCTGCAAGAAACTAACAAGTACCACTGGTGCTTTTTCTGTCTATTTTGTTACCAGCGCAGTCAGCATCACTATATCTATGGAATTTAAATTCAGAACATCTGGGATACCGTAAAGCCAATTTACTTGTATTCAAAAGATATCTAAAAATTCGTTTAACAGTATTAACATGAGATTCTTTAGGATCAACTTAAAATCTAGCACACAAACATATACTGAACATTATATCTTGTCTACTAGCAGTAAGATAGAGTAATGACCCAGTCATGCCTCTATAAATCTTTTAATCTACTTTCTTACCAATTGAAACACTATCTAACTTAATTCCCGAGCTCATGGGTGTTCCTAAAGACTTACAATTGTCAAAACCATATTTAGAAAGCAATATGAAATATACTTGGCTTGCCAAATGTGAGTGCTTCCTTGGTCTGCTTGATCTGTAAGACAAGAAAGTAATTAAGCTCACCCATCATACTCCTTTCAAATTCATTTTGCATAAGGTGATCAAAGAATTTGTAGAGTGACTCATTAGTAGAACCAAAGATGATATCATCAACATATATTTGTACAATCATGATCCCTTCTGAAAATTTCTTAATAAATAGAGTGCCATCTACTTTACCTCTTGAGAAATCATGTGATATACAGTAAGCACTTAGTCTCTCATACCAAGCTCTTGGAGCTTGTTTCAAACCATATAGTGCTTTCTTTAAATGGAAAACATGATTTGGATACTTAGTATCTTCAAAACCAGGTGGTTGCTCAACATAAACCTCTTCTTTTATGAAACCATTCAAAAAAGCACTTTAAACATCTATCTGAAAGAAATTGAGATTAAGAGAACATGCATAAGCTAATAGAATTCTGATTGCCTCTAATCTAGTAACTGGAGCATATATTTCATCAAAATCAATGCCTTCCTCTTGGGAATATCCTTGTGCTACCAATCTAGCCTTGTTCTTGGTGATCACTCCTGATTCATCCTTTTTATTTCTGAAGATCCATCTGGTCCCAATAACTGGATGGTCATAAGGTCTAGGCACAAGAGTCCAGACTTGGCTGCATTGGAACTAGTTAAGTTCCTCTTCCATAGCTTGGATCCAAGATTCATCTGTCAGTGCATCATTGATTGTCCAAGGCTCAATCTGAGAAACAAACGCAGTGTAGTCACAGGGAACATTCATACCTCTTGTTCTTACCTTATCTTGAGGATCACCAATGATATTTTCTTTTGATGATCTTTGTGATACCTCAATTCTTTAGGTAATCATTCATGTGCTTCTTCTTGTTGCTGAAGTTCTTCTATTAGTGGATCTTCCTTGTCTTCCTCTTTTTCTTCAAGAGAAGTATGTTCTAGATTCCTGCACAATTCTTCAACAACATCTTCTTCTTCTTTTATTTTCTTAATGTAAGTGTTTGTTTCATCAAATAAAACATGAACTGACTGTTCTATAGTTAAAGTTCTTCTGTTGAATACTTTGTATCCTCTAGGTTTTGAAATGTATCCTAGTAGAAAACCTTCATCACTTTTAGCATCTAATTTTCCTAAATTATCTTTACCATTATTCAAAATGAAACACTTACAACCAAAGGGTAGAAGGTGACTTATGTTTGGCCTTTTCTCCTTGTATAGCACATAAGGTGTGTTCTTCAGAATTGGTCTGATCATGCACATGTTGATTATGTAGCAGGCTATATTAACTGCTTATGCCCAGAAGTATCTTGGTAAATTGTATTATGTAAGTATTGTTCTTGGCATATCCAGCAGTGTTCTGTTCTTTCTTTTTGCTACTCCATTTTGTTGACGTGTTATTGGTGCAGAGAAATTATGTTCTATGCCATTTTCTTCACAGAATCTGACAAATTCTTCATTCCTGAATTCTCCTCCATGATCAGATCTAATACTTATTATTTGATATTTCTGGTTCTTCTGTACTAATTTACTTAATTTCACAAAATTGAAAATGTTTTTGATTTGGCTTCCAAAAATGATACCCAAGTATATCTTGAATATGAAAAGTAGCGAAAAATACTATGAAGAATCTAGAGGGGGGGGGGGGGAGAATTTCTACGAATTAGAAATTAACACTTATCAAATTAGAACCTATGATCATTCATAATTCTGATTATGCACATATTCAAATAAGTGCAGAGAGGATGTGATGTGTGAATCTACAAATATTAGATGATATCATGCTGAGTAACAAGCATGCCTAACAATCATCTACGTTAAGATAGATCAAACCACAAGGACACAGAGATTTAGGGTGGTTCGGATTACACAACTATGTATCCTACATCCATCATCCACACCACACACAACATTGCTTATGTAGCTAGTTCAAACAGATCACACAACACACACACAATCTGAGATGATGAAAACTCAAATTAGATCACACACATTAAATTGAGCAGAAGGATTGCTCCATTCCACACTACACCAGAATGATTTTAGTTAAATGTAGAACCAGCAGAATGACAAGAAATTGTAGAGCATATTAGACTGGTTCAAGTTTCCCCCTGTTGTGCTTCCAACTGAAACTTCAGAATTCCAGCTTCAGCCTGATGATGTAGCCTCCTGAATCTGAGAATTCAACTTGACTTTGATTTCATAGAAATTGAATCTCCAATTCTTCAGATCTGGAGCAACAACATCTTCAGATGAAGCTCCTCTCTAGTCGCCACCTTCTGCTTTGGGGAGATGAAGAACTGGTGTGTGGTTCCTCAAGAAGTGTGAGGATCATGGGCATTTATAGTCCCATGTACCCATGTGGTATCTTAGAGTTTAGGGGCACAGAATTCCCGCTCAAAAGTTCTTGGATCAGAATATAACATGTGTCTAAGAATTCAGGTTCTGAATCATCAGTCGAAGTGTGTCGACGCAATTAAGTGCGTGTCGACACATGATTCCGGCATCCTGTTCTGACATTATTGGAAGGTAACTTGTGTCGACACATACCTGACTTGTGTCGACACACCTGACTATATCGAAAATTATGGCTTTCTGGGAACACAGGATGTGTCGACACATGAGGGACCTGTGTCGACACCACTGGCTTCTTTTCTTCTGACTGCTTTTTGAGAGCAAGGAATGTGTCGACACATGATGGTCTTGTGTCGACACAACTGACCTTTCTTCTTGGATTTCTTTACTGAAACTGAGTTTTGTGTCGACACTCTAACAATGTTGTGTCGACCACTAACCTCACAACACCTTTTCTCTTAATTAAACATGAAATATGGTGTTAGATATGACTGATGCATGTTATATAAACTTGTATGGATCATAGTTAAACAACATCAAACCAGAGATCCAACAATCCGCCCCCCCCTTTTTGATGATGACAACTATGATTCATTAAACATTTGAGTATAATAAACAAGATGTTGAAGATAGTCAATCACATTATTTCATGTCATGTAGGAGAAGCAATCACAATCTAAAGTCACATTTCATTTAGGATCAAACTGTAGGAATGTTATATTCATATGAAAATCATAAAATTGATGTTCTGAAGCCAAAATAAACCAAAGTTTTTGAAACTAAAAAAAATAACTGAAATATTCACACATAACTTCTCCCCCTTTGACATAAACAAAAAGTAGCACTACTGAGGTGGAGCTGGGGGAGGGGCAAAATGTTTGTTATCAATGTCTTTCATCTTTTGTTCCAAAGCTCCGAAATTGTTCCTCAATAAGAGTTGAACTGCTGTCAATCTTGTATGAAGAGTCTCCTCCATTTTTCTCAATTCTCAGAAATGTGAACTGTCATTTGATCATGCCATGGGGCATAGGAGGAACAACTGTAGAAGAAATAGCATGATGACTGTCTCCAGTGCTAATATATCTTTTAGTTTCCACACATTATTGAAATCAGCTTTGAGGTTCTCAATGTGTTGATCAAAGTGTGTTGTATGCTCTTTCATCTGTTCCATATCACTGACAAAATGAGCGAAAGATAGTCTGTACTTGGAAACTTGAGTCACAGCTTCTTGGCCATTATGAATGCCTTGTTGTGTGTTATCAAAAATTCTGGAAAGCAAGTCTTGAAGTCCAGACTGTAGAAATGATAGCTGAGTTGTAGCATCACTAAGTGTGCAACCAATCTATTAAATCCTCTTGAGGCATGTTCAGCAATTTCTTGTTGCCTCAAAAAATGACTTGTGACTGTGTTTTCCAATCTTTGTATTCTGAACTCAAAGTAGCTTGACATTTCTCATTGAAGAATTCATATTATCAAACTGAACATGAAAGAATGATAGAGTTCAGTAGGAACTGATGATCCACCAGAAGATGTGGAAGTTGATCCTTGATGATGAAAGGAGGAGGATGGAACAAGCAAACTTGAATGAGGCAAACTGTCATTTGGAATTTCTTCTGGAATGGACTGTTCATGCACATCTAGGTGTAATTCCGGCTCTAATGGTGGTTGTTCCATTTGTGCTTCTGATGAGGGTCTGCACTAGAACTGACTGTTCTAAATTTGGTTCTGAAGGTTGTTCTAATATGTGACCCCTAGTGATCTGATCTCCTTCAATTTTGAACCTCATGTATCTTTTCACATTATTCAAACAGTATATGTTATACGAAGGACTTTTCTTATTTTCTCATTCGAAAAGGAGATGCCAAAGTGTTCAAAGACAACAGTCAAGTGTGCAACATAAGGAAAATATCTATGAAGTTCCTTCCATATTGTTTCAGATATATCTGAAACATGATCTCAGTAAGATCCACCTTAATGTTTTTCAACATGCAGAACAGTAAAAATCTTTGAATGTCTGTGAGTTTGTTCCTCCCACCAACCTGAGGTGTAAGAATAGTGGTGAATATGTGATGCACTAGTCTATGAAGTGGAGGAAAAGTGTTGGCATTCAGGCTTGTGACATTTATTTGTTTAACATCTTTCTTATCATGAGGTAACACAGTGAGTAAAGAATAGGTTTCATGAAGATCAAACTAGTAAGTGCAATAATCTTCACCAGAATCAGGGATATTGAAAATTGATGTGCCAACTCTTGATTAAAAAGGTTTTTCACACATTTTACTTCTGATTTAAAACCCTCTTTTGTATCCACAAAATTTATGTACAATTCTTGAACTAACCGTGGAGAAAAAGTTCTGTACTCATTGATTAATCTTATCCATCCTTGAAAATCAAACAAGGGAAGAAGGTCTGGAAAGGCATATGATAACTATGTGCAATGAATGTCCACTGACCTTGGCTTTAAAAGCATTCACACTTCAGACTATATGGATCTCAAAGATGTTTCTACTGGAGACTGAGAGGCATCTAATGAAGAAACTCTAGGGTTTCTGTGTTAGGGTTCAAAGAAGGTGTACCTCAGCTGATGAGGAACTACTTTCTTCAGAAGAACTGGAATCCCTCAGAATCCTTCTTTAGGATATCTTGGTGGCACAATAGACTTCCCTTTGCCTTGAGCTGTAGTTTTGCCACGATTGGAATGAGTACCATATGGAGTAGAATCTCTTTTTCTCTTTGAAGGATCATTGTTGTACTTGGATCTTCATTCCACTAGTCATTCTTGAATAACCACCCCTTTTGCTGTTGCTCTGGCCTTTGCTCCATGCCTTGGAGTTTGCTTAGGTGTCATGGAGTCGGGGTTGAAGGAAGAAGAGATAAGATGAAAGAACCAGAAGTTCTAGTTTCTTGTTCATCCGGAGTTGGAGGAGAGGAGAGAAGTTTAGAAGATGGAAAGTGGAAGAGGTAGGGTCGACCTAGGGTTGTGGTCCTTAAAAATAGGATCAACACCCAAAGAAGGATGGTAAGATGTTCCAATGATTCATCTAACCTAAACTAGAACCAACGACTAGGTGAGGTTGTGTCGACACAAGAGTCAATTGTGTCGATCTGAGACTAGACTCTGTCGACACAAGAAGAGAGTGTGTTGACCTAAGAGAGTGGAAACTCAAGATTTTGTGAAAAGATGAGAAGTATAGTCTTTAATATGATGAGAGAGACTTGAAAAACAAATTTTCAAGGATTTTAAATATGTTAAAGATTTCACAATCAAATTCTTATCATCAATCCTTCTGCAAATTTAATGGTTTGACGAGTAGTAGACAATGTTTGACCAGGAGACAAATCTGAAGAACCTGGATTATAATTTAATAGAATTAAAATATTATGATCAAAGCAAATCATTCTTTCAAACCTTACTCATCTAAACTAAGAAGATTTCTCCAAGATAACTTCCAATCATTATTGAGGTTAAACATTTTTAAAAGACCTGAGTTGGGCAAGTTGTTGACCATTTGGATTATTGTATTTTTCTTGAAGCAAAAATAATGAGCAGTTAGATATAGTACATCTTGTTCACTCAAGTACACATGCTTTTTACACACCTGAGTCCCTGGTTACTTAAGATTACTAATCATTCTGCCTTAAGGGGTTAATGAAAACATTTTGACATGGAAATATACATTTATCAAACACCAATATTCCCAGTTACTTAGTCAACAGTAATTTTGAATATTTTGATTGAACCCCTTTAAGCAGAGATAGCATGACACTTCATGACATACATGGCTCATCATTTTTTGTGAAGGTGTGTTGTTTCTCAGAATAAAAGACATTGCTCTGCCAATAGAGATTTGATGTTTGATAGATACCAAAAATTGGGCACAAACTTAGCCTTTATCAAATATTAAAGGAGGTATATAAAAACAATACTGATTTGGACATTATACAACTAAACAAATCAAATTACTTTTTAATTTCAGTGAATAAAATAATGTTGACTTGAAGATTGTTAAGACTATCAAATATGCATTGCTGGCTAATTTTAGAAATTGTAATGGTCAAATTTTGAATTACATATCCATCAAATCACTAAATTATTTTGGTATGATGTAAGAAAAATCAATGAAGTCTTTAGCTCCCCCGAATTATTGACATGATCAACATTCATCAAAAATAAAGATTGTCCTTCTTCAGCATGACAGAAAATTAAATGGGAATGACTTGAAGCAATTTGATGTATAGCAATGAAGGGATGTGTCGACACAGAAATTGATGTGTGTCGACACAAAACTTGAGAAATGATCACTCTCAGTTAGAGAATAGTGGACTGGTGTCGACACAACACTGATTGAGTGTCAACGAATTCACTGACATTCCTCAACAAGACTAATCAAATCTTCAGGTTGTTCTCAAACAACTTATGTACAAGCAATGTTGCCTCCTTTTCATAAACAAGTACTCTTCTCAAAACATGTGCTCCCCGCAAGATGTGCATGAGTAGAATATGTGATATGCAAATGATACACAATCAAATTTGTACTTATTTTTGCATTCAGTAAAGCAGAATCAACATGAAAAGTATGAATATGAACAAACAGTCACAATACAAACACAGGCAGTTTATTAAAAAATTAATGACCCTTACACAAGGGAGATTATTGGTACTGGGTGGAGGATTTTCCTCACACATAATGATAGTTTCCAGACAATCTTGACTTGTCCTTCCACAGTTCACCATTTGATATGCCAAATAATCTTTACATATGAGGCAAAATTAATTCCAGTTTCCAAGAATGATTTAGTGCATGTTGCAAATTCCAAGCTCTTTTCTTAAGGATGTGAATATATCCTTAGCCAGTGGTTTTGTAAAAATATCAGCCACTTGTTTTTTATAGGTATGAATTCAAATTCAATGTTTTTATTTGCAACCATATCTCTTAGAAAATGATGTCTAATTTCAATGTGTTTAATTCTGGAATGTTGAATTGGGTTTTTAGAAAGATTTTTTTTTTTTAACAATCTAATAGGTCAGAGACCATCCCAAAGGGAAGAGACGTTCTCACTCCACCAGGCGATCAACCAATGGAAAAGATTTTATTTCTGAAAAAAGATATGAGATATAACACCCGACGCTAGAAAGTAGCACCCACCGAGGAAAAAACTAAGTACACCCGAGCTCCAACGACCAAAAAGAAAGGAACAACCCATTTATAATCTCTACCTAAAGCTAGGTAAACCAGCTTTATCAATAATCAAAGCACCCCTAAGCAAGAAGAGGAAGTTCATGAAAAGATAAGAAGACCGAATTCTACTCATGAACACAGGCGTGTGAAGCAAGGGAATCCACCACCTAATTTCCCTCTCGAAATGTATGAACAATCTTAGGTTTGGGAATCTTCAACATGTGACATATACCTCGCCACCAAGGGAAGACAGCCCAGTGGGGTAACTGACCCAAAGTGATAGCCCGGATAAGAAGTGCCGAATCAGAATACAAGATAGAAACATTGAGGTGGCGCCATTGCCAACCTAAGACCATCATGAATAGGCCTAGTCTATGCCATAAGATTGTTCCCAGTGCCATAAAAGAAATAAAAACCACACACAAAATCACCATTGTTATCCCTGAAGCATCCACCACCACCATATAAACCCGGGTTGCCTTTACAAGCGCCATCTACATTGATACTATAGTTGTTCATAGGGGGATTCCATCTGACAATGATAGGAGCCTAGGCTATAATTTCTGCTTTAACATTAAAGTCTTGAAGAATGAGAGCTTGGCTGAAAGAGATAGGGTGATTGAACTTAAGACAGTCCCAAACCTTCCTAGCATTCAGCAGAATCTTATTCTTAATACTGTCAAGAGATATAGTAATCCCTTCCATGCGAGCAGTGCACCTGAATTTCCACACCTCCCATAACATTACAATAGTAAGAAACAAACCAGTGAATTGGAATGCAGATTTAAGATTGGTATTAATAAGGACGCTCCAGCACCGAATGGTAACAAGATCAGAGAGATTAATCTTATTACTAAGGAGCGGTGCAATCCAACTCCACAGCTCAGCAGTGATATCACTAGAGATGATTAGATGATCCAACGTTTCTTGTTTAGGTAGCTTGCAACATACACATTTGGACACCAGAGGATGCCCACAATCAACAACTCTGGAATCAACCTGAACTGCTATATGAATAACTTCCAAACAAACATGGCAGCACAAGGAGGTATAGCATGGTGCAAGACTTTCAACCAAGTACTTCTACAAACACCTAGATTTGAAACAAGATAGTAAGCAGATTTAACAATGAAAATACCATTAGCATTCCCAGACCAAATAAAATTATCCGAAATATCAGATAGAGTAGCCTGAACATGCTGACGGGTAACACCCATCTAGTTCCAAACCATGTGATTATCATCCAACGTCATATCTTTAACCGAAACTTTAGGCCATTGTTGGTCATTAGGAAATCTATTCCTAAACTCCTACATCATGGTTTTATCGCCAATCCAAACATCCTTGAAAAAATCAACAGACGACCCATCACCCCCCATCCATCTGGTATTAGCAAGGACCAACTCTTTAGCTTGGTAAAAGACTTTCTTGGAAACACCTATGGGGAAAGGAGTAACAATTTCAGAGAGATGATGCTGTTTGAGAAATCGCTGCTTAGCATAAAGAGAACATAACGAATTGCCATGTAAAATATTCCATATTTGTTTAGCCTCCAAGGCTCAAGGCCACCTGCAAAGTTTCCAAATTTCTAAAGTTAAGACCACCTTCCACAAATGGTTTCTACATTTTGGCCCACGCCACCCAGTGCCTTTTGAAGTTACCATCCACACCCTGCCAAAAGAAATTAGCACAAAGTCTGTCGATCTGCTCACAAATCTTTTTAGGAATATAGGTTGAACTAGCCAAGTATATAGGGAGATTTAAAAGGACTGATCTGATAAGAACAGCCCACCCAACCTGGGACAACATTTTCAACCTCCACCCAGTTTGTTTGTTTGCAACACTATCCACCATAAATTTGAAATCATGCACCTTGAGTCTTTCTGGTTTAATAGGAACACCCAAATATCTCATACTACCTTGGTGGTTCCTGCACCCAGTTAAGTGATGCAAATAGGATGCCAAAGCAGCAGGGGCCTTAGCAGAAATTTGAAAGCAACTTTTCCTTGCATTAACTTGCTGGCCGGAACTCATTTCATATTGATGCAAAAAGTTCAGGAATTGTTGACGTTCCTAATCCCAGCATTCATAAAAACCAAAGTATCATCTGCATATAATAATGAGATACGCGGGCTACTCTATGCTTGATGATCCCATTCGCAAACAGACTCCGCAGACCTCTACTAAGAACTTCGGAGGCAATGATGAAAAGAATAGGCGCAAGGGGATAACCTTGTCGGATACCCCTGGAGGATTTAAAATAGCCAGCAACAGACCCATTGAAATTGATAGAACACTAGTAGTTAGATAACATCATCCCAACATAAGAAGTAAACCAGCTATAAAAACCAAATTTCTTCATCACCTGCAAAATGAAATCCCATTCCATTCTGTTATAAGCCTTGGCCATGTCTAATTAAACATGACATTGTAGCCTCTCTAACTTTCCGATCAATGTCTCTAAGCATCTGACGAGTTATCAAGAATATAGCGCCCCTTCACAAAAGCACTTTGTTCATCGGAGAAAATAGTAGGAAAGATCGGGGTGAGATGCTCAAAAACCAAGCGAGAAATAACTTTGTAATGAAGTTGCAAACACTAATGGGTCTGAAATCACTAAAGGATGTAGGCTCAGCCACTTTCAGAATGAGTAATAAGAGATGAAGAAAACCCTCTAGGCAGACCATAGCCCGCAAAAAACCCCTGCACCGCAGCAACCACATCATGACTGATAATACTCCGGCAATGAGTGATGAAAAGACCTGAGAAACCATCCGGTCCAGGAGCACTAGAGCTATCCATAGAAAAGACCACAGTCTTAACTCTTCTTTAGAGGGAGCATTACAGAGCATGTCATTCTGGTCAGTGGAGATCACAGACGGAATACTAAACAAAATGTCAGGATCAACACATGGTCTTCCGAATTTAGGAGATTTTGGAAAAAACTGACTGCTTCCTTCCTGAGCGCTTCCTGATCAGTGCACCACCCACCACTACCATTAATTTTCAATCTATCAATAAAGGTCCGCCTCCTATTGCATTTCACTGGGCATGATAAAACACAGTGTTTCTATCACCATTCATGAGCCAATCAACTCTGGATTTCTACTTCTAGAAAATTTCCTCCCTGTTCAATGCAATATGTAGCTTAGCATTCACAAAAAACAAGGCTGCACGATTATCATCAGATGGAGTCCCATAAAAAACATCCTGCAGAAGCTCAACCTCCTCAGAAGCCAATAACCATATGAGTTGGCAAAAAAACCTCTTTATTCCACAGTTTAAGCGCCTTTATCACTTCCTTCAGCTTCACCTGAAGTCTAAGCAACGGGTTCATAGAACTATCACTGTTAGCATTCCAAACCATAGAGAGAACCCCCATAAAAGTACCATGTGAAGTCCACATCTCCTAAACACAAAACAGCTGGGGCCACTAACAGAATCAACATATGATAAGGCAAGTGGGCAATGATCAGGGGGACCTCACCTGAGGTGTTTGACAGCAAATTCGGGAAGGGACTCTTGCCATTTCCCATTAAAAAAACTCGATCAAGACAGGCACTGATATTAGCACTACCTGTCTGGTTATAGTCCAATTATAAGTAGAACCAATATAGCTAGCATCAAATAAACCATGGCAGCCATAAAAGCATTAAAATCAGTCATCCCGTTAAGACTGCTGAAAGACCCTCCCTTGTTTCTGAAGGCTGAGCAATACAATTAAAATCACCTCCCACAAGCCATGGAATATCCACGCAAGAAGCAAAGTTAATCAGATCTGAAAAAAGATTGCGCCTCAAACCATAGTCACAGGACACATATACGCAGGTGATATAACATGAATAAGTAGAGTTATTAATGAGACCCAATGTAATATATTGATCAGATTTATCCACCACATTCAGACAAAGAGAAGAGTCCCAGAAAACCCAGATTTTGGAATTTTGTTCAAAGTTACGAGCATAATTCTCCAACTTGATGAACCTCGATAACTTGGATGCTTTCTCTAATGGTTGCTTTGGTTCCATAATAGCCAAAAAAGAAGGATGCAACTGAGTCACCAGCTTCTTTAGACTCCTGCGGGAATTAGAATTCCATATACCACGGATATTCCAAAAGATATCAGAATTCATTAACACGCAATTTCCTTCCGCCTGTCCACCGATCGAGCACGTGCTCTAGTAATCACCCGATCTCTACGATCTTTGTGCCCTTCCTCAACCGCAACAGGGTTCAAAGGCATAAGAAAATTATCCATCAATGCCAACTCAGAAGTATCCAGCTCCCTATCCGATCCCCGGTCTCTGAAATGAACATAACCATCTCTGCATGGCCGTGCATCACTGGCTTCTCCTGTATTAACTTCTTGGCATGCAACATGACTATTTTCCTGATAACACGGAGGCCAAGTATCGTTCCCTGAGGTGTCATCCCTAATATTATGATCTTCCTTCAATAAACCGTTACTCTGTCTTGCTTACCTCGATCACCAGTAGTAATATAAAATGTAACCAATCCTCCATCCTCCAGAAGGGTAATGCAGTTATCACGAACAATAACCTGATAGTTGTCATCCTACACTTGACTGGTATTCCCAGGACCTAAAATCATTCTTCTTAGAAGTTTCTTCTGTAGCCGTTTTATCCCCCAGAGTAGTAATCGCCATAGGGATAGCAGATGACTCACGAGGATCATAAGCCTCACCTATAATAACTCCTTTAGGCATATCAGCAGTGCGCGATGGACCGGCTCCCTCCCCAGAACTAACAGGAACCCAGATTTTACCAAGTTGAATAGAAGCCTTAGTGAAAGTTATAGTCTGCTTAGGAATCTGCATCCCCTCCCCTATAGAGCAACAATTATCCTTATCATGGCCCAGTCTACAACATGTGCAACAATATTCCGGCAAGTTTAGGTACACTACTTCTTGCTAGTACCTGCCGAAGTCTCCCATCCCGATCCAAACTCTTTCTAGCCTATGCTTTAAAAGATCAACCTCAACGCAAACCCTGGCCGCCTTCGTATTAAGCAAAAGTTCAGTAGCATGCGCTATTTGTAAAACCGTCCAACATTCCCAGCAATGGAAGAAAGCAGATTTTTCTTGTAGAGGTTAACCGGTAGAGCAGGAAAGTCCTCCCACACAGGAGGGTTCCTAAGTTGGTTTAAACAAAGGATTCTACTTGAAAAATCTAATAACTAACCTTCAACAAAAAGTGATTCACACAAGAGGACTCTTAGATAATCATCTAGGCTCTTAAACCTCAAAAGAAGGTGCAAGTTGTCTAGTGCGCTGATGAGAAACAAATCTTTAAGACCACACCCGGATGAAAGATGAGAACGGATCTTCAGAATAGCAGGCCTCCCATATGCCGTCTTCGTCACCATCGAGAACATAGAAGGTTTTAGCGAAGCATCCATCTCCTCAGAAAAAAACACCGCAGGTTCTCCCTTGTCTGTGAACGCCAGAGCATGCACTACTGTATCCAGCAGGGGAAGTTCTAAGGAGGCGGCCACCACCCTATCGAACGAAGGACCAGCAGCAGGCAGAGGCGTCACCCCTCCAACGGCCGCCATGGTCGGCTAGGCCTCAAGGGCAGTGGCGTCAAACCAAGTAGGGAACCACAGAGCTTCTCTCTCTAGAAACCCTAGAGAGAGAAAGTCCAAGTTTTTAGAAAGATTGATAGCACTAGTATTGTCACACATAATAGGTGTGCATCCAATGTCAATGTTGTAATCAAGAAGCTAACTATTGATCCACAACACTTGAGCTGCACAGCTCCCTGCAGCAACATATTGCTTCTCAGTGCAGTGGAGAGTGCAACTGAGTGTTGCTTCTTGGATGCCCAAGATACCATGCATCCACCTAGGAATTGACAAAAACCACTAGTGCTCTTCCTATCAAGTTTGCATCCAGCATAGTCAGCATCAGAATATGAAATAAAATTAATATGGCAAACAGTTGGGTACCATAAACCCAAATCACATGTACTACAGAGATATCTAAAAGTTCTCTTAACAGTAAGCAAATGACTTTCGTTAGGACTAGATTGAAATCTAACACAAAGACAAACACTGAATTGTATGTCAGGTCTACTTGCAGTAAGATATAGGAGAGATCCAATCATATCTCTATATTGGTTTGCATCAACCAATTTACCTTTCTCATCACTATCTAGTTTTATGTTGGTGCTCATAGGAGTAGATGTTGGTTTGGCTTATTCAAACTGAAATTTTTTTAGTAGCTCTTTGACATATTTTGCTTGATTGACAAAGAACCCATCTTCAAATTGTTTGACTTGCAAAGCAAAGAAAAATTGTAATTCTCCTATAAGACTCATTTCAAACTCACTGTGCATGTGTTTTGAGAATTCTTCACACAGTGAAGGATTGGTGGAACCAAAAATAATGTCATCCACATATACCTGAACTACAATTATGTGATTGTGGATAGATTTTGTGATGAGAGTTTGGTCCACCTTACCTCTGAAGTAGTTCTTACTAACCAAGAAGTTGCTCAACCTATTATACCATGCTCTTGGTAGCCTATTTCAACCAATAAAGAGCTTTGTGCAATTTGTAAACATGGTTAGGTTTATCAGGAACTTCAAATCCAGGTGGTGTGCAACAAAAACTTCTTCTTTTATGTAACCATTTAAAAAGATAGGTTTTAACATCCATTAAAACAGTTTGAAGTTGTTGGAACATGCATATGCTAACAAAATCCTCACTATCTCTACCCTAGCTACTGGTGCAAATGATTTTTCAAAATCTATCCCAAATTCTTGTTGTATCCTTTTGCAACCAATCTAGCTTTATTCCTAACCATTTTCCCTTCTTCATTTAATTTATTCCTAAAACCCACCTAGTTCCAATTATGGATTTTACTGGGTTTCTAAGAACTAGGCTTCAAACATTATTCTCTAGAATTGATTCATTTCCTTATGCATTGCCTCTACCTAAGAATTATCATTTAAGACTTCTTCAATATTCTTAGGTTCCACTTGAGATATGAAGGCCATTTGATCTTGTTCAATGATATTTGAAATGTGATCTAGTTTGAACTTTATCATTCACATTCCTACAACATTTCCAAGAGGATGATCTTTCGAGTACCTGAAATGACTCATGTCAGTGTGCTAGCAATTTTGTTGGTTATTCTTATCTGGTGTCGACTGATGTGTGATGTGTCGACGCATCTTCATTTTCAGGTACTTCTTCTGTTTCCAGTGACCGATCTGATTCCTTCAAAAGGATGTCTGCATCATCTCTTAATTTCTACAAGAATTAGAGTCATCAGTGTTTTCATAATGTTCATCAAAGATGACATGTGGAGTTTCCTCCACAGTTCTTGATTCATTATTGATAACTCTATATGACCTTGATTGTTCAGAATATCCTAGAAAAATGCCTACATCATTTCTTTTCACATTTATCTAAATCATGCTTATCATTGTTGTGAATGATGATTTTACTCTTGCAGACTCTAAAATAAGCAATGTGAGGTTTCTTATCTTTCAAGAGCTCATAGGAAGTTTTCTTTAGGACTGGTCTTACCATGACTCTGTTAAGATGTAACATAAAGTGTTTATAGCTTCTGCCCAAAAACTTCTTGGAAGATGACTTTCAATTATCAAAGTGCGGGTCATTTCAACCAATGTCCTATTTTTCCTTTCAACTATTCCATTATGTTCGGGAGTCCTTGGTGAAGCAAATTTATGATCAATTCCTTGCTCCTATAGAAATCAAAGAACCAATTGTTGTCAAATTCTCCTCCATGATCAGTGAGTGTGGAGAAAATTGTTTACGTTCCTTGCTCAATCTTATTGAAGAAAGTCTAAAAGTTCTGAAAAGTATCACTCTTGTGAGATAGAAAGAATACCCAAATAAATCTAGAGAAATCGTCAACAATTACAAGCCCAAACTAATGTCCACTAAGACTGAGTGTCCTAGTAGGACCAAAAAGATCCATATGCAACAATTCAAAAGGTTTTGAGGTCATTACAAGTGCAACAGACTTGAATGATTTTCTAGTTGTTTACCTTGAGTGCATGCAGAACAAACAATTACATTTTTCTTTCTTTATTTTAGGAAGTCCATTCAAAAGAGTATATGTGATCAGCTTTTGAAAACATTTTCACTAGCATGACCTAGTCTACGATGCCAAAGTTGAAACAAATCATGCTGATTTGCAACCAAACAAAGAGATTTCATTTTATGGTTCATTCAAGTAAACTAGATAGACATTATTGATCCTTTGACAAAGAATTTGATTTTTCCAAATTCTTTCTCAATAATTTCACATGAATCAGAATTAAAAATAACCTTAAGTCCCTTGTCACACAACTAATTGATACTTAGCCAATTATGATCAAGGCCTTTTACCAATAACACATTTTCAATGGAGTTTGAGAAATTCTTACCAACATTTCTTGTGCCAATGATTTGACCTTTATTTTTACCTCAAAAAATTACTTGACCCCCATCTTTCTAATCAATGAATAGAAATTTTCATTGTCTCCAGTCATATGCCTTCAACAGCCACTGTCGAGGTACCATTTGTCTTTCTTGTAGGCTGTAAGACATTCCAGCAATGGAATTTAAAAAGAAGATTTTGGTACCCAAATTACTTTGGGTCCCATCAATTTTTTCAATTCACTAACAAAATGTCATGGAATCCAAACTTGCTTGACTTTACATGCATTCATGTTAGATCTACAATTTGAATCAAAATGCCAAGATTTTTTACAAATTTTGCATGGCATGAATTTATGAGATCTGAATTTTTTGTTAGATTTCAGATGAGAAATAGATCCAACAGCTTGCTTCAAGTCCTGTTGACTATTCAAATGAATTCTTTCATGCTTAATTTATGTTCTAGAATTCTTAGATTGATTCTCACTTTTGTGCTTTGAATTCAAAGATTGTTTCTCTTGAGTATTATTCTAGATTGATGGTGAGATGGTGTTCCTTTAACAAAAGATGTTATCAGTGCCTGCCCAATTTTCTTTTTATTTTCTGATTGAAAACTTATCCATGCCTTATAGTGTTCATTCGAACCCTAAGATTCCATCTAGATTGTTTTTCCTTTAACAAATTTGACAGAGTGTCCTTCTTATCATTCAATTCCTTTTATGTGTTTTTCAATTCTTCTTGGAGCAATCCTTTTTCTCTCTTGAGCATTTTAGTCTCATCAATCAGAATTTAATTTTCTTTTTCAGCAATTTGACACCTTTGCTTCAAATTATCAAGTTACTCATTAATAATTTCTTTTTCATTTTTGAAACTGACAATTTCATTATTTAGAAGATTGATTTGTTCAGTATTTTGAGAATCATGCAAGATACTATTAACTTTCTTTTTTAGTAACTTATTTTCATATTTATACTCACATAACTTCTCAAACAAGGTAGCATAAGCTTCTTCCCAATCATCAATAGAGAAATCTTGAAATGAAGAACTTACCTATGTGTTTCTTCATTTCTTGTCATGAGACAAGTAATTTCTTCATCATCAAATTCACCATCTTCTGTTCTTCCTCATCCTCATCACTCTAGGTAGCTAACATGGCATTGGTCCTGGCCAGCAGTCTTGCCCATGGGAATTACTATGTATCTCGCATGATGTGGCGATCATAACACAGAATATCAAAGTTGAAATCAGACATATGCCACGTGAGGCCAATTAGGTAGCAAATGAAAGATGTGCGGAATTATCCAGTATGGTAATCTAGAAGGGGGGGGGGGGTTGAATAGATTACAACTAACTCTAACCACAATTACCTTCTTTTCGATGAAAATACAAACTTATCGAAATCTTAAACAGATTCAAGATTAGCTTGACTTGCAATTAGTGCTTGTTGTGAATAGAACATGAACAGCCAATCTAACGTGTGTAGAACCAACGTGCCTACCAATCATCTATCGTGAAAACATGCAAACCATAGGACACGAAGATTTAAGGTGGTTCAAAGTACACAACTGTGTATTCAACGTCCACTGTCCACACAACACGCAAAAACGACTGCTTATGAGCGAGTTTTACTCTACAACACACACACTCACGTTGTCTGATGTTAACACACGATTAGAACAACATGACCCACGTGAATCAAGCACAAGAGACACTTGACCCACCAACACACACACAGAGTATGAAAAACAAAGACATAGAAGAGTTCTGAGTTGAAGAATCAAATCTTGAGATAGAACTCTTTACGATGGTCATCCAGTTGTGCTTCAACCTTCATCTTAACAAGTATGAGTTGATGTAGAAGCTTGAACAATGGACAAACCGGATTCAACTCCGTTTAGAAGATGGTTCTTCTTCGCTCTGGACGGAGTGCTGAAGCAGAGCAGCAGAGAGAGACTTTTCTCTTGAGATTTTGCTAGGGTTTGTTATGGTGGCTGCTTCTATACAGAATACCTTCAAAACATTCCTTATATATGGGTGTTTAAGTATGGAGAGTCCTGCTAGATGGAAACACCCAACTTGGAAACATGTGGAAATCACTGAACTGGAGTTTCTCTTCGTCTGTCGACAGCAAGATATGCATCTGTCGATAGGTGCTAACAGAGTTACAAAAACCCAAAGAACTGAGCTTCAGGGTGATAGTTTCCTGTCATTGGTTGTCGACAGGCGATTTGCTTTTGTCGATAGGCACACTAGTCCTGAAGCCAGTCTTGTCTTCTTGTTTGTATCTGTCGACAGGAGCCTTTAGGGGTCGACAGGCACATGCTTCTTGAGTTTTCCTTGAGCTTTTGATCTAGTATTGGTACATTATCTTGCATGCAATCTCACCTACATTTAGGAACATTATTAGTGAGATATTATGAACATATAAATGAACAAGTCAGACATGTTTTTCTTGATTAGGATTTGCTTGACTTGACATTCTCATCATGTTTCACATATTCACATCACATCAATTTGTTGTTCATGAATTGCTCATCATCAAAAACAAACATACCAATGTAAACCCAACATTCTCTCGCTTTTTATGATGACAAAATTTTCAAATGTATGCAGAATTCACAATTTGATGTTTCTTCTCCCCCTTTTGACAACATCCAAAAAGACACGTCATGCACACATGAGTAGAACAAAAGCAAATAATTGTGAATTTCATTGATGTGACATTCAGTACACACAGTTACAAAAGTGATTCACGACATGACAAAAGGAAGTGCTATGAAAGAAAATATCATGATTGAGAGAACAACAAGACAACAGTGACAAGACCATGACCAAAGAGCAGAATTCTAGACTGTGAAAACTTAGACTCTCTAAACATCGTCATGGCCAGGTGGTGCAGAGGCCTGACAAAGCTCATGAAGCTCTGTGGAGAGCCTGGTAAGCCTGAGCTGAAGCTGGACTTGTGTGTCAGCCAGTGCTTCTATACTCGTATCAACAGTATCGAATCTCTCATTGAGCTTTTCAAAGCCAGTGGTCATTTGGAGTTGCATTTGCACCATCTGAGCAGAGATGAAGTCTCGGAGTGAGGGCTCATCAGGCACTGGATCACTAGCAGCAACATCAGCTTCATCTCCATGAGCATCCATTGGCTCGGAATGGGAGTCTTCATCAGCATCATCTTCATTAGATTCATCTTCATCAGATTCTGCTCCTTACCCTTGAGTTCCCTTGTGACAACCCCATCAAGCAGCTTATAGCCCATCCGATGGGCAGCAGTGAGATCAAAGGTACTGCGAGATTTGAGGGCGACAAGCTCACTATCAGGAATATGTATCCCAATGAAGAGAAGAAGGGAAGTGATCGGGCAAGCATATGGCATTGATCTCCTGGGGTTATAGAAGCATTGACGGATCAGGTGAAGCATGAGTTCGGGCAAGTTGATTTGTTCGCACTTGAGGAAGAAGAAAAAGAGAGATTTATGAACCTCAGTGACGAGTTCCCGACTGCCATGCTTTGGAGCAATCAGGGTGGTGAAGACGTGATGGATCATTCTATTCAGTGGGGGAAGGAGTTGGCATTCAGTTTGGCAATTTTCTTAGTTGCATCATAAGGTTGGAGTGTGATAAGATGATAGTATTCAGATGCAGAAGGGTGGCTGAGAATCACATCAGACCCAGAGTTAGGAATTTGAAGTGCAGTGCTGATGAGGTTGGAGGTAATCTTGAAAGAAGTACCTTTGATAGAGGTGTAGAGATCCCCATCCCTAGACAGGCCAAGATTGTTGAAAAACTCTGTGACGACAATAGGTGAGTAGTTCAAGTGAGAATAGAGAAATACCGTCCACCCCTGGGTGTCAATGAGGGGTAGGAGATTGGGGAACATGTCTCCAAAGAAGGAAAATCAACATAGCGGGGCTGAACGAATTTGTTGAATGTTCTGGGAACCATGGTGAGTTGCAAACCTGGGGGACAACAAGCTCGGGCAGCCGATCATCACGATGCTTGGTCCGATGCTCAAAAGAAGCCTGGGAGCCTCGCCAGCTTCGTGGGAAGTGGGATGATGATGTGAGGCAAGAAGTTTACCTTAGGAGCCATGAGAAGGACAGGGGTGGAGCAGAGAAGGGCTCTGAAAGAAGATGAGACGAGGAGGAAGGAAGAACAGGAGGGCCAAAAGCTTGGCTACGCCCTGGAGAAGAAGGGTTTGTGGAGAAGGAAAGAGGAGGGAGTTTTTGAAGTGGGAAAGGGAGGAAAGGGTCGTGGGTTCCCTTTTAAAGAGTGGGAAAGAATTCAAAGGACAGGGACCCACAAAATCCAACCCTAAAGAGACGCCGTTGGGGTTCCAAAATAGATCCTGCTGTCGGCTGTCGACAGATGACAACACTAAAAAATGTGCCAGAGAGGCATTTTGACATACTTTTTTGGGGCAATGAGCGTCCAATGTGTGCATAAGGTGAAAAATAGGTAAATACACATTATAAAATGTCATACCCACTAATATTAGGACACGTGAAACATCTACAATGGTTGTGAAATAACATTCCCGGAATCTCAAGTGGCAGCATGAAGAATACATTGTACAAAAACATATGAAAATAAGATAATCCTCTTGAATAAAACCATTGCAGAAAAACATATTTCTTAGTGGGTGACAGTCAAAAGGTGTATGAAAATGATGTCTAGATGGGCAATTAATCATTAACAACAAATTGGCCTTGATAAGAAAAATGAAGAGGCTACACTCTATTTCTCTTTTATGATTTGTTTCTGAACGGACAGTAAGAAAAAAAGTGGTAATTAGGATCACTATGACCTTTTTACGTAAAGATAGACATCGGTAGTGTCTGTATCCCCAGTTACTCAGTGGAGTGACCATCAGACCATTATACAGAGTTAATGAGTAAGCTTTTTAACGTGAAGACAGACATTTGTGATGCCCATGTCCCCGGTTAATCAGCAATACTCAGCATTGCTCCGCCTTTGTTCCCTTATTATATTTTGATACACATTTTAGTGTTTAAAATAGGTAGCTTTTCTCCTTTTATTTTTATTCAAATTTTTTTTTTGATCAAGGTCAAGAGTTAGATGAGTTTAAAAGCCAATGCAAGACATAACCTTCAATGACCTTTGGACTTATCACGTGACTTTGAAAAATGATAGTCCACAAGGGAGTTATTCAAGTGAGTTAGGTTAGACTCATGTGATTTGTTAAATGTACTCAAAATGATGCAACCTAGACTCAAAAAAAGAATAGTATGTCAAAATCATTGTGATTTAGAGAATATCGTTGGTATTATGTGGATATGAAAGGCTTTAACACAAGTAAGTCACCAATTTTCACCTTAAATGCAGTAGAGAAGTATGCTCATGAAATAGGTTGAGAAAGGATATGAAGAACTCAGTGAAAGGTTTATCTGTCGGCAGCTATAGTGAGCCTATCGACAGCTGCTAACAGTGTTGAACTACGGAGTTCAGGAAGGGTGTGTCTGTCGACAGATACAATGTTGTCTGTCGACAGATGCTAACAAACTGAAAGATGTTGAGTTCGGGGAGAGGAAAACTTGCTAGTGGCTGTCGACAACAATGAATGGGGCTGTCGACAGGAGCTGTGAGAAGGCTTTTTGAAGGCTGAGATGAGAGATATGATTGGAGCTCCATGCAAGGGAAATAAAACAAATGAAGAATGGATAGTTTCCCTCAAAAATTCACTCATCTAACTTAACTTTACTCCCCCATAGTGTGTGCATTTGGAGACTCAACATTCAAGCAATTCAGATAGACTTTCATACGTTTAACAAGCAATTGCACACAAGTTCATAAAAAAAACATTCCAACACAGAAATCCATTTGTTTGCAAAAATGAGTGGGAAAAATGAAAAGAAACCATATACCTTATTTGAATTGAATGACCTTTATGTGCAACTTGACTATGGATACATGGCGGAGAATGTTTTCTCACGCATAATAATAGTTTCCAAACAAGGATAACTTGTTCTTCCACAGTTTACCATTTGATATACCTCATAGTCAGTGCACACAAAGAACATATACTTCAAAGTTTGGTATGGCCTTCATTGCATTTTGCACAATCCCAATTCTCTTCTCAATGTTGTGAATCTATCCTCAACCAATGGTTTTGTGAAAATATCAGCTAATTGCTTATCAGTGGTTATGAAGCTAAGCTCCAAGGATTTGTGGCTACATCATCTCTCAAGAAGTGATGTCTAATCTCAATGTGTTTTGTCCTAGAGTGTTGGAGTGGGTTCTTTGAGAGATTGATGGCACTAGCGTTGTCACATAGGATAGGTGTGCATCCAATGTCAATGTTGTAGTCAGATAGTTGACTTTTTATCCACAACACTTAAGCCGCACAACTTCCTGCAGCAACATATTCTGCCTCTGCAGTGGAGAGTGCAACCAAGTGTTGCTTCTTGGATGCCCATGAAACCATGCAACCACCAAGAAATTGGCAGTACCCACTAGTACTTTTTCTGTCAATTTTACATCCAGCATAGTCAGCATCAGAATATGATATCAAATCAAAGCTACTTCCTACTGGATACCAAACACCCAAATAATACGTACCTGAGAGATATCTGAATATTCTCTTAACTGCAACCAAATGACTTTCCTTTGGACTAGATTGATATCTAGCAGAACGACAAACACTGAATTGTATATCTGGTCTAATTGCAGTAAGATAATGGAGTGAGCTAATCATACCTCAGAATTACTTTGCATCTACCGGTTTACCATTCTCATCATTTCCAATTTTATGCTAGTGCTCATTGGTGTTGAAGCAGGCTTAGCTTGTTCAAACTGAAATCTTTTGCGAAGCTCCTTAACATATTTTTCTTGGTTGATAAAGAAGCCATCTTCATGTTGTTTAACTTGCAAACAAGGAAAAATTGAAGCCCCCATTAAACTCATCTCAAATTCACTGTGCATGTGATTGAGAATTCTTCACACAGTGATGGGTTAGTGGAACCATAGATGATGTCGTCCACATAAACTTGAACAAAAATTATGTGATTGCGAACTTTCTTAGTGAAAAGAGTTTGGTCCACTTTACCTTTTGAGTAGTTTTTACTCACCAGAAAATTGCTTAGTCTGTCGTATCAAGCTCGGAGTGCGTGTTTCATACCATAAAGATCTTTGTACAATTTATAAACATGGTTAGGCTTTTCATGATCCTCAAATTCAGGTGGTTGAGAAACATAGACTTCCTCTTTGATGTAGTCATCAAGAAGAAAGCAGTTTTAACATCCATTTGAAAGAGTTTGAACTTGTGTGAGCATGCATACGCCAACAAGATTCTAATTGCTTCAAGTCTTGCTACAGGAGCAAAGGATTCTTCAAAGTGTACACCAAATTGTTGATTGTATCCTTTTGCTACCAGTCTAGCCTTATTTCTCACCACTTTACCCTCTTCATTTAGCTTATTACTAAATACCCATCTAGTGCCTATGATAGAAATCTCAGGGGTTCTAGGAACTAAACTCCAGACATTGTTTCTTTGATATTGACCAAGTTCCTCATGCATAGCATCAATCCATGAGTTTTTTTTTAGAGCTTCTTCAACATTTTTAGGTTCCACTTGAGAGACAAACGCTAAATGATCCTGTTCAACTATTTGTCTAAGCTGAAACCTAGTTTGAACTTTATCATTTACATTCCCTATCACATTCTCAAGTGGGTGATCTTTGGAATACCTCACATTGGTGATTGTTGAAGGGCCAGGCTGATCTTGGACTTGTGGAAGTTGTTCTTGAGGAGGGCTTGCTTGAGGGGATTCAGCTTGAGGTTCTTCCTCTTGTGGATCTTCATTAGGCTCATCATCTCCCTTTTTGAAAAGGATTGATGGTCATCATCATCGTACTTGTGAAAATATCCACTTTTAGTTTTTGGTGCTGCTTGAGAATCTCTTTTGCTTTTACTTGTTGTTGTTTTTGGAGAATTGTTCCATCATTTCCATCTTGAGTCCTGTGAAGATTTGAATTGTTAGTTTTTGCATGATACTCATCAAAGACAACATGTGGAGTTTCTTCCACAGTTTTATTCTTATTGTTAAACACCCTATATGCTCTAGAGTGTTATGAGTATCCAAGAAAAATACCTTGATCACTTTTGGCTTCAAACTGTCCAAATCAACTTTATCATTGTTATGAATAAACACTTTTGAGCCAAAAACCCTGAAGTAACCAATACTGGATTCCTACCTTTTAACAGTTCATAGGGAGTTTTCTTCATCACAGGACTTACCATGGCTCTATTGAGAATTTAGCAAGAGGTGTTCACCGCTTCTGCCCAAAATCTCCATGAGAGTTGACTTTCGACCAGAAGAGTGCGAGTCATTTCCACCAGGGTCCTCTTCTTTCTCTCCACTATGCCATTTTGTTCCGAGTCCTTGGAGAGGAAAACAAGTGTTCTTACCCGTGGAGCCTGCAAAAATCAGAAAAAGAGTTATTATCAAACTCTCCCCCATGATCAGTGCAGATTGAGCATATCTTATGAACATTTCCATACTCAATCTTATTAAAGAAAACTTCAAAGACTTTAAGTGCTTCATTTTTGTGTGCCAAGAATTTGACCCAAGTGAACCTAGAAAAGTCGTCCACAATGACAAAACCAAACTGTTTGCCACTGAGACTTAGAGTTCTAGTAGGTCCAAAAAGGTCCATGTGCAACAGTTCATGAGGTTTAGTGGTGCTTATGGTGCTTTTGATTTGAAGGATTTCCGGGTTTGTTTTCCCTATGCACATGCATCACAAAAACTTTCATTCTTATTGAAAGAAATTTCAGGAAGTCCACTTACTAATTTCTGCTTCATAATCTTGTGCAAGACATTAGCTTGCATGGCCAAGCCTACGATGCCAGAATGTAAGCTCATCTGTTTATTTGCAATGAGACACAAATTTTCATTTTCTGGATCATCCAAATCAACTAAATAAATGTTGTTCACCATTTTTCCAGAAAATTTACTACTTCCTGTTTCCCTATCAACAATTTGACATGAACTTGATTCGAAAACAACTTTTGGCCTTTATCACACAGTTGGCTTATGCTAAGCAAATTGTGATAAAGACCATCAACTAACAGAACATTGTCTATTGAGTTAGAGGCATACTTACCAACCTTACTTGAGCCAATGATCTGGCCTTTATTGTTACCCTCGAAGACAACTTGACCTCCGTCTTTTTCCACCAGCAAACAAAATTTGTCTTTGTCGCCCGTCATGTGCCTCGAGCAGCCACTATCAAGTACCATTTGTTTTGATTTTGGGCTGCTAGGCATTCCTACATATATGGATCAGACAAGAGGTTTTGGTACCCAAATTTCTTTGGGTGCCAATGTATCATTCATGCCAAAAGGTAAATACTTTAGAATCGAGATTTACTTGCATTTCTATTTATTTGAGTTATTCCAGCATTGATTTTCTTTATGACCAAGTTTCTTGCACACATTGTATGATGGGGAATTTTTCAGAACAATGGTTTGTCATTTTGTTGACCATTTATTTGAATTTTCATTTTGGTTGCCTGGTTAACTGACCCTTAGCAACAATTTTCCAAACCTGTCGACAGCTTTCAATGAGCCTGCCGACAGTTGGCTTGTTCTTTTGAACACCTGAGGGCTTTTGTTTATCCTTGGTTGATTTTTCTTGTTCTTAGGGGAGACTTGTTTGCTTGTGCTTGGGATAAGATCAACAAAGGAGGTTATGAATGTCTCTCCCATTTCTTTTGTTTTACAGGTTGATACCCAATTCCATGTTTTGCAACAAAAATATTTGATCCTAAAATTGCGTCAAGATTCTGCTTTCCCTTAACAAATGTAAGATCTTCAGATTTTTCTTTTAGATCTTTTTCAGCTTGTTCCAACTTTTTCTCAGTTTCTTGATGCTCGTTTGAAGATTTTCAAGAGAGTTGATTAGGCTTTCCTTTTTCTTTAGAATTTCTTGCAAATTTATTTTCAAACAGTCCATTTCCTCACTGTGAGCTTCCTCATCAATTTTCATCATTTCAATCTCTTTATTAAGGCTGCAATTTATTCATTATTGTTTGTGCTATGAATAAAAGAATTGATTTTCTTTTCAATGCCTTGTTTTCATACTTGAATTCACAAAATTTTCAAATAAGACAGTGTATGCTTCTTCCTATTCATCAACAGTAATTAAGCATTGAATCTCTTCATCTCCAGAGGTTGCTTGTGTGTCCTCATCTTCATCTTCATCACTCCAAGTCGCCAACATTGCCTTGGCTTTCTTGAAGGTGAATTTTTCTTTCTTTAGCTTCTTCTTGAGCTCCGGGCATTCTCCTCTCATATGCCCTTGTTTCTTGCACTCATAGCATACAATGTGATTTTTTGTTAGACTCAAATTATTTGAGAATCTTTTTTATGAAAGGATTTGGAGTTACTTGAGCCTTTCCTTTTAAACTTAAGGATTTTTTTGAACTGTCTAGTGAGCATTGCCATTCATCGCTCTCACTATCACTAGACGTTCCATCTTCATCACTTTCCTGTTGAACATCCTTTTTGGAACTTGAAGAATTTTTTTTGAAGCATTTAAAGCAATTGACTTCCTTGTGTTCTCTTCAATTTCTTTTTTTTTACATTTATTTCATATGTCATCAGGGAACCAATAATTCATCCAGTTTCATTTTTGAGAGATCTTTAGACTCCTCAAAGACAGTGGCCTTAGTATTCCATGAGGATGGAAGAGACCAAAGTATCTTCCTAACTAAGTCACTTTCTGAGTATTCTTTCTTAAGACCATTCAGCTCGTTGATTATTAACATGAATCTAGCAAACATATCTGATATGGTTTCATCAATTTTCATTTTAAACATTTCATATTCAGATATTAGCATGCTTGCTTTGGTTCCCTTACCTCAGACGTACTTTCATATATGAGTTCAAGCTTGTCCCACATCTCTTTTACTGAGGTACATATGGAGACTCTGAATACTCCTTGGATGCACTGCGCATTGCATCATGTTCAAGGCGCTCCAGTTGAGAGTTCCCTTTGCAATTTGGTCCTTTGTCCAGGTATCTTCATCCTCGAGATACGTATGTGCTGCTTTGCTGACGATCTTCCATAGCTTGAAATTTTGAGCACTTAGAAACACCTGCATATGATTTTTCCAATAAGGATAGTAAGTGCAATCGAAGAAGGGTGGCCTGGACACTGAGTGTCCTCGGGCGTTAACCCCTTGTTAGATTCCATGTGACCGAGAATCTCTGATCATGAGATGAAGCTTCAAAAGCAATAAATCGGAGAAACCTCGCTCTGATACCAATTGAAAAATGTGCGGAATTATCCAGTATGGTAATCTATAAGGGGGGGTTGAATAGATTGCAACTAACTCTAACCACAATTACCTTATTTTCGATGAAAACACAAACTTATCGAAATCTTAAATAGATTCAAGATTAGTTTGACTTGCAATTAGTGTGCTGTTGTGAATAGAACATGAACAGCCAATCTAATGTGTGTAGAACCAGCGTGCCTACCAATCATCTATCATGAAAATGTGCAAACCATATGACACAAAGATTTAAGGTGGTTCGGAGTACACAACTTGTGTATCCTACGTCCACCGTCCACACACACACGCAGAAATGATTGCTTATGAGCGAGTTTCACTCAAACACACACACTCACGTTGTCTGATGTTAACACATGATCAGAACAACATGACCCACGTGAATCAAGCACAAGAGACACTTGACCCACCAACACACAACAGAGTATGAAAAATAGAGTAAAGAAGAGTTCTGAGTTGAAGAATCAAATCTTGAGATAGAACATTCACGATGGTCGTCCAGATGTGCTTCAACCTTCGTCTTGACAGGTATGAGTTGATGTAGAAGCTTGAACGATGGACAAACCAGCTCTGGATGGAGTGCTGATGCAGAGCAGTAGAGAGAGACTTTTCTTTTGAGATTTTGCTAGGGTTTGGTATGGTGGCTGCTTCTGTACGAGAATACGTTTAAAACATTCTTTATATATGGGGTTTAAGTATGGAGAGTCATGGTAGATGGAACACCCAACTTGGAAACATGTGGAAATCACAGAACTGGAGTTTCTCTTCATCTCGACAGACAGCAAGATATGCATCTGACGACGGTGATAACAGAGTTACAAAAACCCAGAGAACTGAGCTTCACGGGTGACAGTTTCTTGTCAGTGGCTATCGACAGGCGATTAGCTTCTGTCAATCGCCTGTCGACAGCCACACTAGTCTTGAAGCCAGTCTTGTCTTCTTGTTTGTATTTGTTGATAGGAGCCTTTGGGGCTGTCGACAGGCACATGCTTCGTGAGTTTTCCTTGAGCTTTTGATCTAGTCTTGGTACATTGTCTTGCATGCAATCTCGCCTACATTTAGGAACATTATTAGTGAGATATTATGAACATATAATGAACAAGTCAGACATATTTTTCTTGATTAGGATTTGCTTGACTTGACATTCTCATCATGTTTCTCATATTCACATCACATCAATTTGTATTGTTCATGAATTGCTCATCATCAAAAACAAACATACCAAATGTAAACCGAACAACAAATTCCCTTTCCGGTTTGGGATACTCCAGCATCCAACTTGCCACTTGGGATTCTTGGACTGTCCTCCCTTCAGTTGTTAATCGCACCTTCCATCTTGATAATGTAGGGTGCCCTACACTCTGGCTCTAAACCGACATGTACTCTCCTTTTATCTTCTTCACTATATTTTATAAAAACTCTTAACCATCTGGTGAAGGTAGTGGCCGTCTCACTCTGTGAGGATGTCCCTACCCTCTACTTTTGGTTCGGCTAAATTGAAAAAAAACATGGCTTTGGTCTTCTTGAACATTTGGTTTTTCAACTTTCTTTTCAAGTCAGAGCATTCTCCTCTCATATGCCTTGGTTTTCTGCATTCATAATAAATAATGTAAGTCTTTTTGTTTGACTCAAATTTCTTATTGAACTCTAGTTTCTTAGAGAAATCTTTCTTAGTGAAGGGCTTAAATTTACCTTTTCCTTTATTTCGTAGAAATTTCTTGAATTGCCTTGTGAGTAAGGCCATTTCACTGTCATTTTTTTCATTAGATGATTCATCACTGACATCACAGCTTTCAACTGTATTTTTGGAGCTAGATGTTGCTTTCAAAGCTATAGGATTCTTTGAATTCATTACAGATGCATTTCTTTTCAAATTAATTTCATATGTCATCAAAAATCCTATTAGTTCATCTAATTGCATGGTGAATAAATTTTTGGAGTCTTCAATAACAGTGGCTTTTGTATGCCAAGCAGATGGAAGAGACCTCAGTATCTTCCTTACAAGGTCTTTGTTAGCGTACTCCTTTCCAAGACCCTTAAGACCATTCACTATTAGCATGAATCTGGCAAACATTTTAGATATGGTTTCATAATTTTTCATCCTAAACATTTCATATTCGGACACCAGCATACTTGCTTTTGTTTCTCTTACCTCAGATGTTCCCTCATAAATAACTTGAAGTTTGTCCCGCATTTCCTTTGCAGACTTATATGAGGAAACTCTGGAGTATTCCTTGGGATGGATAACGCACTGCATCATGTTCATTGCACTCCAGTTGATTGTAGATTTTTGAATTTGTTCTTTAGTCCATACATCTTCATCTTTTGGCAGCTCAGCAGGACCCTTGTCCACAATTTTCCAAAGTTCATAATCCTGCGCTCTCAAGAACACCTGCATCCTATTTTTCCAATAAGAATAATTAGTTCCATCAATGATTGGAGGTCTAGTAACTGAGTGACCGTCAGCTACAAACCCCTTGGTAACATCCATAGCTAGACACTCTTGATCGTTAGATCAAACACCTGACAGGTGCAAATAGAACATTCTCTGATACCAAATGAAAAGTAGTAGAAAATAACTATGAAGAAATCTAGAAGGGGGGGGGGGGATGAATAGATTTCAACAAAATTAAAAATTAAACACTTATCAAGTTAGAAACCTATGATCATTTCAGAATTCTGAATTTTGCACATATTCAAATAAGTGTAGATAGAGGATGTGAGGTGTGAATCTACAAAATATTTGATGATATCTTGCTGAGTAACAAGCATATCTATCAATCATCTAAGGTTAAGATGGATCAAACCACAGAGACACAGAGATTTAGGGTGGTTTGGATTACACAACTGTGTATCCTACATCCACCATCCACACACACACACACACAAAATTGCTTATGTTGCCAGCTCAAATAGATCACACAACACACACACAATCTGAGATGATTGAAATCTCAAATTAGAACACACACATGAAATTGAGCAGAAGGGTTGCTCCAATTTCACACTACACACAGAATCATTTGAAGTTAAATGTAGAACCAGTAGAATGACAAGAAATTGTAGAGCATATGAGACTAGTTCGAGTTTCTCGCTGTTGTGCTTCCAACTAAAACTTCAGAATTCCAGCTTCAGCCTGATGATGTAGCCTCCTGAATTTGAGAATTCAACTTGACTTTGATCATTCATAGCAATTGAATCTCCAATTCTTCAGATCTGGAGCAACAACAATCTTCAGATGAAGCTCCTCTCTAGCCGCCGCCTTCTGCTTATGGGAGATGAAGAACTGGTGTGTGGTTCCTCAAAAAGTGTGAGGATCATGGGCATTTATAGTCATATGTACCCATGTGGTACCTTAGAGTTTGGGGGCACAGAATTCTTGCTCAAAAGTTCTTGGATCAGAATCTAACACGTGTCCAAGAATTCAGGTTCTGCATCATCAGTCGAAGTGTATCGACATAATTAAGTTGTGTGTCGACACATGATCCTGGCATTTTGTTCTGACAGTACTGGAAGGTACCCTGTGTCGACACATTCCTGACTTGTGTCGGCACACCTGACTATAATAAAAAATTATGGCTTTCTGGGAACATAGGATGTGTCGACACATGAGGGACCTGTGTCGACACCACTGGCTTCTTTTCTTCTGACTGCTTTGTGAGAGCAAGGGATGTGTTGACACATGATGGTCCTGCGTCGACATAACTAACCTTTCTTCTTGAATTTCTTAACTAGAATTGAGTTTTATGTCGACACTCTAACAATGCTGTGTCGACACCACTGACCTCACAACACCTTTTTCTCTGAATTAAACATGAAATATTGTGTTAGATATGACTGATGCAAGGTATATAAACTTGTATGGATCATAGTTAAACAACATCAAAATAAGAGATCCAACAAAATAATCATCCACAATTACATAGCCATATACCTTTCCTCCAAGACTTATTGTTCTTATAGCTCCAAACAAATCCATGTGAATAGGTTCCAATGGTGAAGGTTGTAACCAATGTCTTTGACTAAAATGATGTTTTTGTTTGCTTTCGTTTGCACAAACTGTACAGATTCCAGATTTTTTCATTTTCAGCTTTGGAAGACCTTCAACTTGATCATGTTTGATTAATTACCTGATCACTGACTTGCTTGCATGTCCTAGTCAACTATGCCATAAATCTGTCTCTTCACTCTTAGTAGTTGTAAGGCACAAGTTGACTTCTTTCAGTTCTGCTAGCTGTAAGGTATACAAATTCTTACCCTTTGAGCTTCAAAGACTGTTTTTCCATCTTTTTGAATAATGTATTTGTCGTTCTGAAACTTTACCAAGTGACCTTTGTCACAGAGTTGACTGATACTAATGAGATTGTGCTTTAAGCCTTCAACATACATAACATCTTCTATTAGATCCTTTTCGTTTGTTCCTACTGTTCCACAACCTAACACTTTTCCATTTCCATTATCACCATAAGTGACTTGACCAATTTCACTTCTAAAACTTGTAAGTAATTTTCTATCACATGTCATATGCCTTGAGCACCTACTGCCCAAATACCATTTGGATGCTCTCAAGAGTCCCTACAAAAAGAATTAAGTTGAGAATTTTGGTACCCAAATTTTCTTGGGTCCTTGATGGTAAGTTTTTGGAATCCAAGGAAGGTGTCTAGTAGTACATGTGCTAATTGTGTGTCTTAATTGATTACAATGACCACAACATATATCATATGTATTCTTTGAATTTATAGTGTTATTTGCTTTCTGTTTTTTGTCTGTAAACATATTGATTACCCCTTTTTGGATTTTTAATTATCTTTTCTTTTACAAATTTAAGAGTTGGGTATTTCTTAGGATACACAATTTCTTCTACATTTTTTAGAGGTTTATAGCCTACTCTATATGTCTTTTTACCTGTTTTAGCACCTTTCAGTTTTACAACTAAGGATGTCTTACCGTTATGATTCTGTCTATGGTAGCTCTTAAATAGTTATTTTCTTCTCTTAATTTTTTTCATCTTTTAATTCAATTACGTTTGATTCAAGTTACATTATTTTACTATTTGTAGCCTTTAAATCATCGCACAATAGTTCATTAGATCTTTTAGTTTCAGTTAAAATTTGTCGTAATCTTTCTACTTCATTTTTTAGAAAGGTGTTGGATTTTTCTTGGTTCAGTAAATTTAACTTAACTGCATTCATTTGTTTACAACTGCTTTATATTTATCATACAATTCATTAAATACATCTTCTAGATTATCAAAATCTGATTCTGAACGTGAAGTAAAGGAGATTTCAGAATTTACCTGATCTAGTCCTGCCATGAGAGCTAGATTCACTTGTTCTTCTTCTTCTGATTCTAAACGTGTTGCTTCTTCATTGTCCTATGTTGCTGCCATTGCTTTCTTTTTGTATCTTCTAAACATTTCCTCTTTCCCTTTATGTTTCTCATATTTTTCAGCTAGATCATTCTTTTTGATCTTAGGACATTCGGATTTGAAGTGTCCCAGCTGATTGCATTCATAACATACTAGCTCCTTCTTATCTTTCTGAAATATCTTTTTGAGCCAAACTTATTCTTCTTGCCAAGAATTCTTGATGTTTCCTTGACAACATGGCTTCATCATTACTGTCTTCAGATCTTTCTTTTGAGTCTTCATAGGATGAAGAATCTGCAAACTTTAAAGCATCTGACATTTTTTTTTCAATGAACTTTCAGAAAATCTTTCCATATTATTTCATGAGCCATTTGAGAACCAATTAGTTTATCTATAGAGAGTTTAGTAAGATCATGAGCTTCTTCAATAGCAGTTACTTTGGCAGTCCAAGAATGAGTTAATGACCTGAGTATTTTTCTGACAGTTTCTTCATTGGAAAGAGCTTTTCCTAGTGAACTTAAACCGACTATTATATGTGAGAATCTATTATACATTGGGTGATATTTTCATTAGGTAGCATTTTGAACTGTTCATATTGGGAAACAAGAATATCTATTCTAGTTTGCTTTACTTTATCACTTTCTTCGAATGTTACGAGTAGTTTATCCCACATTTCTTTTGCAGTTTTACATGCAGATAGTCTATTAAAGTCCTTTTAAGATAATGCAGAACATAAATATTTCTTAGCTTTATAGCTTAGGGCATATTTCTTTGATCAGCTATAAATAGAGGAGAAGTAGCATCAGCAAGTATAGAAAATCACATTGCTCAATTACCTGCCACAGATCAAAATCTGTGGCTCGGATGAAGCATTCCATTCTCATCTTCTAGTACTAGTAATCTTCACCATTGAAAAATGGTGGCCTTGTAACAGATTGTCCTTCATAGTTGTGACCTTCAGCTGCCATCTCTTCTCAAATCGTTTGATTCTTCTGAGAAGACCTCTCTCTAATACCACTTGTTGGATCGAGATGGAGATAATAAGGTCCTAGAGGGGGGTGAATAGGACTTCTTTACACCTTAAAAAATTTATCTAAAAATAGATAACACTAAATAGTGATGTTAGTACTTAGTGTAGTGTGTGAAATAAGTGAAATACTTGGCAGAAAAAATCACACAAAGAGTAAAAAAAATTATCCTGGTTCGGCCCTTCCCACATGGAAGTCCTATGTCCAGTCCCCAAGAACCACTTGGGATTTCCCTAACTGTCGAGAAAACTTGACCTTCTCTCAACCTAAGAGGTATTACAACCCACTTTCTCCCAAGCAAGTCTTCCCTTCAGCAAGGGGCCATACAAACACCTACAACTGCAGGTCTTCCCTTCACAAGAGGGGCACTACAGAGAACAAACCCCCTACTAGTTACAATCACTGAAAAGAGTACAGTGTGTCTACTCAAGGGATGAGCAAACACAAAAAATCAGAAAGAGATACAAATTAGAAGGATTGCTCTAACTCTTTCTAACTCAAAGGTGGTGGACTGAGAAGATCTAGAATACAATAGACACCCAGGGGAAAAGACTTCAGATGTAGAGAGCTTGGAAGTCGAAGCTTGAAGCAGTAGGCTCTCTTCAGATCTTGTGAGCTTCTCTCTTTCTCTTCTCTATCGAAGGTGTAGTTGAGTTGTGGTTCTTGTGTATAACACTATCTTGCATGTGTATGCGTTGTGTTGGTGTGTTCTTTTTTCTTCTGGTTCAAACTTCATCTCCTATATATGCATCAAAGATTTAGCTTCCTGTTTGAAATTGACCGTTTGAAAATAGCCATTTGAAAGATAGTCGTTGATTCTTGGATGTTGAGATCTTCAGCCTTCAGAGATGACCATCATTCCTTTAGCTCTTAGAGTCTCAACAACTTCAGGCTATGTAGATAGCTTCATCGCTCTATGAGACAGCTTCATTAAATGACTGCAAGCTTCATACTCATGACTAAACGTAAGCATGCTTCAGTAGGTAACCAATTTCTACAAGGTCAAGAAAAACACAAATACCTCTGTCCTTTCGGAGGTAGGTGAGATAGAAATATATGTAAAGTATAATGAGCTTCAGAAAGATAGATGTTCAGAGCATTTAAGGATAGACAAACAGTTGTATGGGGAATACAGGACTTTTCCTAAAAGTAAGGGAGTTTTGACAGAAAGGGGATGCGGTAGGTGAGTTCTGACAGATAACCCATGCTGCTTATACCTACCATAGCATTTACTTCTTAGTATCTATCTAACAAAAATAGAACTATAATTCCAATAAAAAATAAGAGAACATATACAACTCTTTCGAATCTCAACAAAGATTTCTAATACGATTATTTTAAATACACATTTTGCTGCCTATCAGAATATTTGAATTCAATAGCAGAGATGAAATTATTTTGTAAGTCATATATGAGACTTTTGTTCTTTAAAAGATCCTATGAGAATAAAGATAACCTATTGAAATGATTAAGATAAATAAGAGCAATAGGTTCTGTAACAAATAATATCTATGGTTACATAGAAGTTGATGCTATACTTCGACTTCTAAATAGTCGAAGTGAAGAATAATCAAGACAAACAATACTAGACTTCAACTGTTAGGAGAGTCGGAGTGAGACATTGATTGGTAAAAGACTTCGACTTCTTGAAAGTTTGAGTTAATCAAGTTTGTTCAGCAATCGATGTCATACTTCGACTTTCCATGAGTCGGAGTGAGGCTATGTATTATTTCGACTTTTCATGAGTCGGAGTGAGGCTAGATCCCTTTGAATTTCGAAGAATCAGAGTGAGCCCAGATTACTTCGACTTTTGAGGAGTTGGAGTGAAGCTAGACCACTTTACACTTCGAGGAGTCGGAGAGGCCAGATCACTTCGACTTTCGAGGAGTCGGAGTAAACCATATCACTTCGACTTTCCATGAGTCGGAGTGAAGTCAACAATTCACAACATCGATAGACTACTTCGACATTCCAGGAGTCAGAGTCAGTAGTATACAGTATATGCTATAGACTTAGAAAAGAATTTCTTGTCATGTGTGGCAGTGTTGACACTTAGGTCCTGTGAGTTGACATACACACATATATCACTAGTGGATGTATGGTATAATACATGTATGCCTTTACTGAAACACATTAATTTTCACACAAAATAAAGTGTGGTATAATTCAACAAATTTGTTTACGAAATATTAAAAGATTTTTGTCATAGCAAAAACACAATGATCAAGTATTTGTAAAATATAATTGCACAACAATGTTCCTAAATATTTTTGTTCAACAATTATTTAGATAGTTGCTCTACAAAATTTTCAAAACATTTTGCTCAACAGGTTAAAGGTTGGACCAGACCCATTCTCGGCTCGGCTTAGATGACGTATGCTCCGACGAGTCGTCCGTTCGGCAGAACTAGATTCACAAAATTAAACACTTATATCATTAGTAAAATATTTTATTATGAGTACAAATGATAAGTGTGCTTTGAAGCATGTTTTTTGAATATGTATTTCAGGTGAAATGTGTTTATCATGTTTCAATTAATTTGCATTCAAATCACATTTGTCATCATCAAAATAGAGGGGAAATGATATGAAATTACACTCAACCCAACAATCTCCCCCTTTTTGATGAT
This sequence comes from Colocasia esculenta, assembly GCA_014218235.1. NCBI lineage: Eukaryota > Viridiplantae > Streptophyta > Magnoliopsida > Alismatales > Araceae > Colocasia > Colocasia esculenta. The sequence continues at coordinate 57,353,243 of CM024761.1, forward strand.
GGCAACATTAAATCCATATGATAATGAGGTTTTGATGAGATGTGATTTTAAGCAATTTTTGGTTTTTCAAAGTCCTTACTTTTCTTTTGTGTTCATGCTTGTCAAGACCTTTAAATAAAAACTCAGTCACAATTGATGGTTGTACTTCACAAGTACAATGTTACTTGAAGTAAGTTAGTTGCTTGTGCATAGAGAAGGTCAAGCAACTTGACAAGCATTCATACATTCACATTCACATAACAATGTTCAATCACATTGAATTAAAGACACAAATGAGAAATTCATTCAAGCTAAGCAAAAAGCATTTCACTTCATTCAAGAGAAACATTACAATCTTTCCAAAAAGATTACAATCATTTCTTGTTCTCTTTCTTTCTTCTCCCCCTTTGACATCATCAAAAGAAATACATTATGTAGAAGGTGGAGGAGGAGGAGGAATGGAACTAAGATTGTTTCTATATCGGACAGTCTTTTCTGCATGAAAGTCAAGCTGGACTTGATTTGATCTTGAATGGTTGTGAGTTTTGTGTGCAAGAAATGTTCCATTCTATCTGAATTTTCTATCAAAGTAGCTTGAATTCTGGCTAGATCAGCTGATATGGGTTGTGAAGAGGAAGATGATCCAGCTAACCAACCAGGCCTTTGCATGATCTTGAATTCCTTTGTCAAATCAGTGATTTGGTTGTCAATGTGTGCATTGAAATTCCTCATGCTCTCCAAATCATCCACAAAATGAGCAAAAGATAGTCTAGTGATGGTGATCTCATGTAATGTCTGCTTGGTGTTGAAGACATCAGCTTGGGAATTTGCCAAAATTCCCTGAAGAACTATCTCAAACTTTTGCTGGTGCTCCTTCAGCTGAATTGAAGCATCTGCCATTGTACCAATTAATCTGTTGAATCTTTGAGCTGCATAGTCTGAGGAAGCTTTTTGCTCTATGAACTTAGCAGACACAGTGTTCTCCAACCGTTGAATCCTCAACTCAAAAGCTTGTGACATGGTTTGAATAGAGGTGTTCAAGGTTTCAAATTTGTCATTTAAAAAGGAGAACAACTCTGGTGGAACAGAAGGTCCACCAGAGGATGTGGATGCTTGAAATGTGGGTTGTGGAGAGGAATGTTGAAACTGAGGTGAGAGTGGGGCATGAAAGGGAATGTCACCTTCAGTTGAGTCTTGAGGCTGATCCTCATTCAAAGGAGGATGATCCTCTTGACCTTGGGGCTGGTCCCTTGAGCTTGAGGCTGTTCCTCTTGACCCTGGGGCTGGTCCCCTTGACCTTGAGGCTGGTCCTCTCACCCTGGGGCTGGTCCCCTTGATCTTGAGGCTGTTCCTCTTGAGCTTGAGGGGCCTCAACTACAACTTGCCCTCTCCTAACTTGAGTACCCTCCAGTCTAAATCCCATGAATTTCTGAATATTCTTAAAGGTGTAGATGTTGGATTTAGGGATAACTGAGATTTCTCATTATCTAAAGGCACACCAAAGTGCTGGAACACTGAAGTCAGGTGTGCAGCATATGGAAGAGATCTCTTGAGGTCTTTCCTGGTTGTTTCAGATATGATTTGATACAATATTACATGGAGATTGATTTTGATGTCTTTTACCATGCAATAGAGAATGAACCTCTGAATATCTGTTAGCCTGTCCCTTCCACCACCTTGAGGGGTAATTATTGTGGTCAACATATGGTGGATGACCCTCAACACAGTGGGAAATGTGTTTGTGTTGAATTGGTGACAACGGTTTGTTGGGATCAGATTTATCAGCAGGAAGGCCTATCATGATGGTATAGGCTTCATGAAGATCAAATTCAAAATTGTGATAATCTGCCCCTTCATCTGGTACTTTGAAAATTGAGGCAGCTATGTCTGTGGGCAAGTCAATAGCAATCCCCTTAACCTTTGACTGAAACCCTTCATCTGTGCATTTCAAGTTCTTGTAGAATTCCCTTACAAGTCTTGGATAGATAATTTGAAATTCAAAAATAAAGAGTAACCAAGACTGAGAAGAGAAGTAGGTCTGAATTTCTGGAAAGGTATTTGCTAGCTGAATATCTGTCAAATCCACTTTTCTGGGCTTCAGAATTAGCTTGGCTTCACTAATGGTGTCTTGAGACTTGGAAGACTCATACGAAGATGATGAAGATGACTCTGTAGAATCTCCAGAAGAGGAGCCCGGATTCTTAGGTCTAGAAACCCTACCTCTGCCCGAAGAAGAGAGTCTACCTCCCTTGGCTGCTGGCTGAGGTGCAGAGGAGGACCCTGGTTGCTCTGCAGGGTCATTGCGCCTTTTGGTTCTTCTTTCGAATTGAGGAACATCATCCTCTGCCGGAACTGGCCTAGATGAGGCCTGAGATCTTGCTCCACGGCGAGGACCCATTTTTCTCACCATGGTTGCAAGAAAGGAGTGGAATCAGGAGTTGATGAAGGAGAAGAGAGACGATTGAGAAAGGTATGTGATTGAGAGAGAAGATGTGGAATTTCTTGCCGGAAATGAGAGAAGAAGACCGTCGGGTCGACCTGATGCCTAAAAAAGGGTTTGCAGTGGTGCAATACCCCGCAGGAACAACAAGGGCTTATCCGGAACCCACAGTTTAAAAAGGTCTGGCAAGGGGGCAGTGTCGACACTGGAAGACTGTAGTGTCGACCTGACCTAGGGTGTGTGTCGACACGGGATAGGATGGTGTCGACCTGGCCTTGAAGAAAAAATTGAAATTTTTGTGAGATTTTTTGAGAAATTTTTGGGACTTCTTTAAAAGGATAATCAATGAGAAAAATAGTCATTTCAAGGATTTTTAAGAGACTTAAAAATTCATTTGCTATATTTTGCAAGAAATTCATCACAATTCAAGTTTTAAACAATTTCCAATAGGATATGAGCATTCAAAGATTTGAGTCACTGAATTGATGATTTGAGGGATTAATATATCTAACAATCAACTATAAGCTACCATATTTCTCAATGTTAAAGAAATAAAGATATCCTCTAGACTGAATGCACTTGTTCTGAAAATAAAACACAATCTTCAGGAACAGCTTGATGATAAATGAAAATGATTCTTTCTAAACAAAACTCCATTAACACATAATTTTTTTTTTTGTAATAGACTATCAAATGATATAAATCTTTTTCACTCAAGTACTAATGCTTTTTACACACCATAGTCCCTAGATACTTAGGATTTATGCATTGTCAAGTCTCAAAGGGGTAAATAATGACCTTTTAACATGAAAATATACATTTTGTAGACGCCAATATATCCAGTTACTCAGTCATTATAAAAAAGTATAGCACATTTTTTCTGTATTTTAAATTTATTTTTGAAATTTATTTTTTATCCCCTTTGAACAGAGATAACATTAGTGCCTCATGACATGCATGACACTTCATTCATTGTGAAGGTGGCAGTTTCTCAGCACAAATGTCATTGCTCTGTGGAATTTTCAAATTTTGAGAGTTTTGTAAGATAGAAATCAATTTTATCCAACATCAGTTGCAAACAAAGAGTTGTTTTAATTTCAAGACACAAGTTGTTCTCAATCTTGGAAGAGTTCTGAATTTCTGTGGGTTGAAAAATATAGTTGACAGTTGATTAGTAAAAAATATGATAGATCACTCAAAGGATCATTGGAGACTGTAGATATCTGAATGATGACATCATGCAGGAAATTGATGAAATGCAAGAAAAGTTATGAATTTTGCAAAAGTCATGACTTGAATTTTCTAGCTCCCCCTGAGATGATGATTTCAATCATTTCCTATCAAAATAAAGAGATGCAAGTTTGTTGAAATCAAGAAAGATAATTCTTTTAACAATAAAAGCTCCCCCTCAGCAATTGCATATTCATTTCTTAGTACTTGGCGGAGACATATACTCTCGCATAGTGAAAGTGTCCAGACAAACATAACCTGTCCTTCTCCAAGTCACCATTTGATATACCAAGAAATTTCAACACAATAAGGGTTGAAGAATTTATTATCCAAAGGAAATGGAAGTGGAATTGAGAGAGATATGGACAATGTGACTGAAGGAAGCAAAGGGTTATGATATGAAAAGAACTCCCCTTTAAACAGTGCATAACACTCAATCCAAACTTAAAGAGAGATCAAGAATGTGGATATTTACAAAGACCAAGTTCTCTCCTCAAGAATGAAAATCTGTTTTCTGGAAGGGGTTTAGTGAAAATGTCTGCAACTTGTTTTTCAGTTTCAATAAAATGGAGTTCAAAGAACTTCTTTGCAACCTCATCTCTCAAGAAATGATGCCTAATCTCAATATGCTTGGTTCTAGAATGCTGAATGGGGTTCTTAGACAAATTTATTGCACTTGTGTTATCACATAGGATGGGTACACAACCTAAATCTTTGTTGTAATCGAGAAGTTGATGTTTCACCCAGAGAATCTGAGTTCCACATCTACCTGCTGCAACATATTCAGCCTCTGCAGTTGACAGTGCAACTGAATGTTGCTTCTTGGAAGCCCAAGAAATAAGGCACCCACCTAGAATAAACACAAGCCACTTGTGCTTTTTCTATCTAATTTACACCCAGCATAGTCAGCATCACAATAGGCAATCAAATCTGACTTGCAGTTAACAGGATACCAAATTCCTAAATCACATGTTCCAACAAGATATTTGAAAGTTCTCTTAACAGCTAACATGTGACTTTCCTTAGGATTAGACTGAAATCTAGCACACAAACACACACTAAACTGAATATCTGGTCTAGAAGTGTAAGATAGAGTAGAGAGCCAATCATACCTCTGTAGGTCTTTGGATCTACTGACTTACCATTTGAGTCTTCTTCTAGTTTAGCAATTATAGCAATAGGTGTGCTTGAATGCTTGAGGTTCTGAAAGTCAACCTTTTGAGTAGTTCCTTGACATACTTGGCTTGACTGATGAAGATCCCTTCAGATGTTTGGTTAACCTGCAATCCCAAGAAAAATGTTAAATCTCCCATTAGACTCATTTCAAATTCATTCTTCATTTGATTTGAAAATTCAGTGCATAGTCCTTTATTGGTGGAGCCAAATATTATGTCATCAACATAAATTTGGACCACAATTATTTGATTTTTGACTATTTTTGTGAACAAGGTCTGATCAACATTTCCTCTAGAATATCCTTTTTCAAGTAAAAAGGTACTCAAACGGTCATACCAAGCTCTTGGAGCTTACTTAAGACCATAGAGAGCCTTATTAAGCTTGAAAACATGGTTAGGATGTTTTTCATTTTCAAATCTAGGAGGTTGTTCAACAAAAACATTTTCCTTAATATATCCATTTAAAAATGCACTTTCGACATCCATTTGATAAACTTTGAAATTCATGGAGATGCAAAAGCAAGGAAAATTCTAACTGCTTCTAGTCTAGTTACAGGGGCATATGATTCTTCAAAATCAATTCCAAATTCTTGATTGTACCCCTTTGCAACTAGCCTAGCTTTATTTCTAATGACTTGACCATTTTCATTCAACTTATTTCTGAAAACCCATCTAGTGCCAATGACTGTTTGGTCACTAGGTCTAGGTACTAATTCCCATACTTGATTTCTTTCAAATTGATGAAGTTCATCATGCATGGCATTAATCCAATCTGAACTTGACAAGGCTTCATCAATTGACTTTGGTTCAATTTGGGAAATTAGAGCTAGTGGGTCTTCTTCAAAATCATGCAGGAATGAAGATCTAGTCCTAACTCTATCATTTACATTGCCAGCGACATTGTCTAATGGGTGATCTTTCAGAAATCTATGTTCAGAAATTACCTGTTGAGAGGTACCCACTTCTGGGACAATATTACCTGAACCACTTGAAGATGGGGTGTTCAGGTTCTCTTCAATGTTTTCAAACTCCTCAACGGTTGGTGAAGAGTCCACAACAAATTCATCCTCTTCAGTGTCTTGTCTTTCCTGCAAGATTTAGAATTATCAGTTGAAAAGAATTTTCATCAAAGATAACATGTGGAGATTCTTCAACAGTTTTAGATTTAAGAATGTACACTTTGAAAGCCCTTGACACCTCAGAATAGCCAAGGAAGATAGCTTCCTAGCTTTTTTGCATCAAATTTGTCAAGGTTTTCTTTGTTATTATTGTGTACAAAGCATTTGCACCCAAAAGTTTTAAAATAAGATACAGTTGGCTTTTTGTTTTTCAATAATTCATAGGGGGTTTTGCTGATTTTTTGTCTGATCAATGCTCTATTTAGAATGTGATTGGCTGTGTTTACAGCTTCAGCCAAAAGGATTTGGGCAAATTACTTCCTAAGAGCATGGATCTAGCCATTTCCACAAGAGTTCTATTCTCTTTCCACAACTCCATTTTGTTCTGGAGTTCTTGGTGAAGAAAACTTGTGGAATATTTGAAATTCAGCACATAAATCAGAAAAGGATGTGTTCTCAAATTCACCCCCATGATCAGTCAAAATATTTTTGATTTTATATGGATAAGTTGTTAAGACAGTGGTACAGAAGTTCCTGAATTCAAGACAAGTATCACTTTTGTGGGACAAAAAAATAACCCAAGTAAATCTAGTAAAATCATCAATGATTACAAACCCATATCTTTTGCCACTTAGACTTAGAATTCTTGTAGGGCCAAAAAGATCCATGTGAAGTAATTCTAGTGGCTTAGATGTGAGTACCTCATTGAAGTTTTTAAAAGATTTTCTTGTTTATTTTCCTTTAGCACAAATCCCACAAACTTGATTTTCAACTTTAGAGAAGAATTCAGGAAGACCCTTAACCAAATTCAATCTTAACAACTTATTCATTTTTCTGAAACTTGCATGGCCAAGTCTTTTGCGCCAAGTCCATGCAATTTCATCTTTATTTGCAACAAAGCAAAGATTTTCAGAAAAGTTTTTATTTAGGTTGATTATGTAGACATTGTTTTCCATTTTTCCAAAAAAAATGATTTTATTAGATGATGAGTCAATTATCTTACAGAAATCAGATTCAAACACAACTTTGTGACCTTTGTCACATAGTTGGCTGATACTGAGCAAATTATAATCAAGACCATCAACTAGTAAAACATTATCTACAGAGTTTGAGGAAGTTTGACCAACCTTACCAGATCCTATGATCTTTCCTTTATTTTTACCTCCAAAAGTCACTGACCCTCCATCCTTTTCAATCAGGAATGAGAATTTGGCTCTGTCTCCCGTCATGTGTCGTGAACACTCACTGTCAAGAAACCACACATTGGTGTTGGGTGCACACCTTCCTGCACAATAGATCAGTGGAGAGAAGATTTTGGTACCCAAACAGAGTTGGGACCATCAGAATGTTTGATCATGTTAGTAAATCTTTTCTCACCCAAATTTGACTTGTTTTTTATTTTTGTTTTGTTCATTGGTGTTTTCAGTCTTTTTCTGTTTGTTCTTTTCCTTAGGAATGAAAGCACCAATATTTTTGTTTTTAGTGGGCGGGGAGTTTTTCATTTAAGCATAGGAATTAGATGAGGAGTGGAATCCATGGATTTTGTTGGTACATCAAAAGGTTTGGGGGAAAGAATTGTGGATGATACCAACAAGGGTTGTCATACCATTGTCTCCAAGGATTGGTCCAATCATCTTGAAATGTTGTCTTGGAGATCCAATGTTTTTTATAAATGATTTTCTTTGACTTTTTCTTGTTTTTCAAATTTTTATTTGAATTTTTGTTTGAGTTGTTTGTAGGTTTTGATGTTGAGCAGGTCAGCCTCTCCATGACTGGTGTCGACCTGTCAGGAGACTGTGTCGACCTGGTTGTCTTCTTTTGTTTTTGAGTTTTTGATTTGTTTTGTGTTTTGTTTGATGTTTTATCTGATGTTTGCTTGATTTCTGTGTTCTCAAGATTAGGACCTTTGACAAATTTAATTAATGGTGCTTTGTCCTTTTTCTCACCAGATTTGTCTTTCTTTGGTTTCTGTTTGTTGAATCCTAATCCATGAGAAGTTGTTGTCATGTTTGTTCCTAGCAGTGCCTCCAAGTTATCTTTACCTTTTGTGAAGGTTTGGATAACTTCATCCCTTTCTTTTAGCTGTTTTGAAGAGTTTTAATTTCTTAAATTTTTTGTTGTTTTTCTTGTTTTTCCATTTCCAGCTTTTCAGATAAGTCTTTGAATTCTTGGTGGCCTTTTGAGAGGCAAGCTTTAGATCATCAATTAGGTTCATGAGATTTTCTTTTTCTTCATTTAATTCTGTTATCTCATTTTCTAGCTCACAAATTTTGTTGTTTGAAGATTGGTTATGATAAAGGTTTTCAATTTTATTTTTTAGATATTTACTTTCTTTTCTCATTTCAGAATATTTTTCAACTAATTCAGAATAAACATCCTGCCAATCTTCAACAGTGAAATCTTCAAAAGAGGTGTTTACCTTTTCTTCAGAATTGTTGGCCATGAAGCAGATTTCCTCACTCTCAGAGCCTGAGGATTTTTTGTCTTCTTCTTCTTCACTTGAATCTTCATCAGACCAAGTGGCTACCATGGCCTTTGGCTTCTTGTGGTTTTCTTTCTTGTTCTCAGGACACTCTCCCTTCATGTGTCCTGGCTTATTACACCTGTAACAAATGACAGTTTCATCAGATTTTTTATTCATGGTGAAATTAGAAGAGGAAGTGTTTCTTTTACCTAAGGAAAACTTCTTTTTCCCAGACATTTTTCCATTTCTATATTTCAAGAATTTTCTGAATTGCCTGGTCATGAGGGAAATTTCATCCTCATTTGAATCAGACTCCTCAGAACTTGTCTTTTCTTGACTTTTGTCTTTGTTACTTGAAGAGGCCTTAAGTGCCATTGGCTTTGTCTTAATTATGTGTTCTTCATTTATTTTCAAATTGATTTCATATGTCATTAAGGATCCTATAAATTCATCCAAAGAAATTTTGGACAAATCTTTAGAATCTTCAATGACAGTGGCCTTTGTGTGCCAAATAGAGGAGAGTGAACGTAAGATTTTTCTTACCAAGTCTGCATCTATGTAGTCCTTACCTAAGGCCTTGAGTCCGTTGACAATAACCATGAACCTGGCAAACATTTCAGAAATTTTTTCATTAGACTTCATCATAAACAATTCATATTCTGAAACAAGAATATTTGCCTTAGTTCCTTCACTTGTGATGTTCCCTCATAAAGTAATTCGAGCTTATCCCACATCTCTTTGGCAGATTTGAACATTGAGATTCTCGAATACTCTTTGGGATGAACAGCACATTGAATCATGTTCATGGCACTATAATTCAATGTGGCTTTTCTTATTTGTTCCCTAGTCCAGGTTTCTTCCTCACCCTGGTTTTCATAGGTACCAACCTCAACCACTTTCCAAATTTCATAGTTCTGGGCTCTTAGAAAGACTTGCATTCTATTTTTCCAGTATGAATAGTCCGTTCCATTAAAGAATGGTGGCCTATTTATGGAATGCCCCTCAGCTATGAAACCTTTGGAATCCATTGACTTAAGAAGAAAGCACAGAAAGAATACTCAGCAAGCAAGCAAACAATCAAGCAATCAGACACACAATACTCAAAAACTGCTCAAATCAAATCAGATCAAGTATAAACCGCTTTGATACCAATTGAAGGATCGAGGACAAGGATGGATAAGATCTAGAAGGGGGGGGGATGAATAGATCTATGCCACTCTATGCGGAAGCTTAAGCAATTTAAAAGTACTTTGAGAATCAGAGGTAATTTTTAACAGTGAAAAACACAGATCTGATGAGATGTTAAGTGAGTTGATAAAATACATGAGAAACCAGTTGATTAAGTGAATCTTAAACGATCCTATGCAAGCATCTAACGGATAATAGAATCAAACCACAAATATACAAGTGCACAGAGATTTTTAGGTGGTTCGGAAATCACCCATGTGATTCCTACATCCACCCCTCACACCCAGTGAGGATTCACTAAACAACTTGGGTAACACACCCACTGGAGCCAGACAACTCCAACACTTGAGCTTACAACTCACACAACTCTAGAGTAAGACTACTCTAGATCCCTGAGCAAGACTGCTCAACAAACACTTGAGTTCGACGACTCAAACTGAGCACAGTGGCTCACAAACAACTTTGCTAGACACCAACACAAGACATAGATCTTCTAGCAGCAGATCATGTCGAACATGAGAACATTCATGAGAATTATGCAGAAGCACTTGCACAATCTCAAAATGTCTCAGAAGAACAGAAGTACAATGAGGATTGTATGAAAAGACTTTGTTCTTAGTGTACTCCCTTGTAGAAGCTCAGATTGGGAAGAGGCTTGGATTCTTGAAGTCCCAAGCGATGCTCTGCACTTTTGAACTTGGGGATCTTCCTTGAAATCTTCTCCAACGGATGCTTCTACTTGATCTGCTTCCTTGAGGCGCTTCAATTGCTTCTTCAATGATCACACCCCAATTCTCACAATCGAATTGATGAGAATTGGTCTTCAGAAGACACCAGGAGAGCAGAGGAGGGAGATGAACTCTTCTCGCTGCCAAAGGGAACTTTCTGGAGGCTCCAAGAGTTCGTTGGGTCTCTTGATGTGATGGATAGCCAATTGGGGCCTTTTATACCCAAAAGATTCCAAAGATACCCTTTAGGTACAAGGGCACACGATCCTAGGTTGATACACCATCGCCCTCGGCTGACACGTGGCAATCATCCATCTTAAGTCAGAATATTTCCGTAGTGTGTCGACCTGCCCTGGTGGTGGTGTCGACACACTATCCCAATATGACAACATGCTGTTCTGGGAACGAGGTCCAGTGTCGACCTGATCTCATATTGCGTCGACCTGCTGTCCTATTTTGCAAACAGGCTGTTCTGGGAATTGATCCAGTGTCGACCTACCCTGGGGGTGGTGTCGACCTGCTGTCCCAATTCTGAAAACAGGCTGTTCTGGGAGCGAGGTCCAGTGTCGACCAGCCCTCATCCTGTGTCGACCTGGGTAGACTAATTCCTGGAATCTGCAACTCGTGTCGACCTGCTCTTGACTAGTGTCGACACAGTCTTAGCATTTCTTCATCTTTTTGCCTTTGAGACTGAGGTGTTGTGTCGACACCATTGTGGGGTGTGTCGACACCATCTTTGCAAAAAGTCTTTGTACCTGAAAATTAAACACTTATATCATTAGTAAAATATTTTATTATGAGTACAAATGATAAGTGTGCTTTGAAGCATGTTTTTTGAATATGTATTTCAAGTGAAATGTGTTTATTCCTGTTTCAATTAATTTGCATTCAAATCACATTTGTCATCATCAAAATAAGAGGGGAAATGATATGAAATTACACTCAACTCAACACAAGACTCAGCAAGTAAAACAAAGACTTAATCTAAACATATCACATTCACATAAATCTTTTAAACACTAAAGAATATATACGATTATTTAAACTACAAGAATATACATGAACATACTTTAACTATCAACACATTCCTAAATCACTTAGACATGCTTTGTTCTATCACATGCTTATTCTAAATCATGGATACTAATACTATACACTTGTACATATTCTCTACACCTAACATGTAACATGAATTATTCATTCACACATTAACTCATTTTCATGATTTATTTCTACAATTAGAATAGAGAATTAGGCATAGAGAAAAGAACAACCTAACATGATGACTATTCATTTTTCATATTAAATTTCACATCTTGCTTGCTGGTTTAACGTAAATAAATTTCATATGCATGGTTTCATATTTTATAGCATGAATTGTAAAGTCTAGATCATAGTCAAGTTGATTGGCAATACTAAACAATTTAAACATGGAACTCTATACTAAGTACTCATCACATCTAGCATGGAATCTAAACATTCTTCCTTATGCTTAACACATTCATAACTACATTTTACTTGCTGTTTTGACATGGAACAAACTCAATTACATAGAATTAAATCTATTTGCAGTTTATCTTATTCCTTTAGCAAATTCACATTTCCATCTTTTAGTGTTTCATAATTCGCATGTTTACACATATATATACTCACATACATTATTACAAGAAGATTAATGAATACATGACATGATATTAAACATGACATTGTAATTTAAATATATACATGATAGTATGAACATATGCACTATCATATTAGTTTCACATGAAATCACATTCTCATTAACCTTAATTTTTTCCTTACATATCTCTTCACAAAATCTTCATATCAACTACTCTTTTATTTTTATTTTTTTACTTATCACATATTTGCATTCATCACATGCCATATTCACATATTATCTTACACATTACTCATATTCCAATAACTTAAAACATGACACAGTCCTAACTACCTATTAGAGGACAAAAAACATATCTCATACTCATTCTCATCGCATAACACATAACTCATAACACAACTCATATCACATAACTCATATCACATACCCACCACCTAGGCAATGAAGTGGTGAATCTTTGTAACTGCACAGACCGGGAGAAGCCCTCTCCACCCTATCCAGTGGTACTTGTCCACCTTCAGGTTTTTCCTAATGCCTTTAGGACAACTTTTACAATTTAGAGCTTTCCATAGGGACTTTTCTATGTACAGCTCTCGATGCCTCTAGGGTAGCTGTGTCATTCTTGGCCCAATCATTATACTTTCACTTTATCACATTTTTACACACTATTCACACATTTTACATATAATACTTAATCACTTTACACATCTTAATTATCAATTGCACATGTCTCAGTTAGCCTAATCATGATACTACTGTTTTCAGAAATAAAATAATTTACATTACAGTCCTAAACATGCTGTACATTTACCGAATTACACAAGATTAGATTAACCTATCTAATATGTACAAATTCCATTGTTTAACTAATAATTATACTTGTTGTTAACATCTTAGTTCTAAATTTTTATCCCAGGTCATTAACAGTAAATATATCACACATGTAATTTTCCAGATTTTTCAGACAGTAAATACAATTTCTATAATTAAATCCAGATTTCAGACAATTCATTGAAATATCATTAGACAGGGTACAAGTGAACATGGTTATGTTCTAACAGTTCAGAAATCAGATATTAGTAATCCTACTGTCATGTAAAATTTATGCAACCCTAATTTACAGCAATTCCATTTATGCACAATTTAAACATGCTTATATGGTGCTCATGACACAATATTGAATTTTCATAATTAACACAGTTCACCGAAAAATTAGGCAACCTTATGATAAGACCTAATGACTGTATACAATCACCAATAAAAATTTCAGTATGTAACTATGTCGAGAAATCATTCAAACAGTATGAAAAAATCAAAAGCACATTTTCTAGTCGTGAATAAGTAGACGTCAAGGGATGTTGTCGTTTACTTCTTTTGAAGAACTTGACTACAACCTATGTTGCCATCAACCTGGTCCCAGTAGCACATACAAACAACTTTTCATACAAGGGTGAATTTGGGTTCCAGGACTCGAGGAAAATCCGTGAAAATACTAGACTTAAGGGACATGTATAGGATCAAGATCTAGGTTTACTTGCCTCTTAAAAAAAATCTACAAAGATCAGAATATGTCGATGAAGCCCTTCTCGGCCGTGCCAAAAAGGTGCTCAGAAAATCCTTAGATCTTCTTCTCCTGTCCTGTCGATGGCTCCTCGGAGTTGGGATCTCTTCTTGGATGTATTGGCTATCCTCCAGATGTTGTAGCTCCTCGGGGAACACCTCCATCGACGAATCCGGCCTTCTGAAGTTCAGCTTTTCACCATCTCGGAGCTAGGGTTTCACCCAATGTTAAAAGCCTTTTCCCCGACCTAGGATGGGTATTTTATAGGCTTGGGGTTTGGGGTACGCCTTAGGGTAGGTTTCCTACGAGTTAGGATGGGTTTCCTAATCTGGAACCAGCCAAAACGCGAGCATTAACAATTCTGGAACCGTTACGCAGGAGGATATTGACGTCAACATCGGTTGTAGTTAACTGACAGGTTAACGTCAAGGGGGTGGACGCCAACAGTGCCTTGGCGTCCAGGTCATGGCCGCCAACAGCACAGTGCAGCCAAAACTACGCCAAACCTAAAATTAAATGTATAAATATACCAAAACAATCTAGTATGTGTAAAAAAATTACATATATTCTTACTACATAAAGTACATGCATTACACAATATTTAATTAAGTACAACTTACACTAATCACCATTAAGAATAATATGCATGAATAACACACATACATGCATATATACTTACACACTACATGATTGCATAATACATGCATGAACCTATGACTGAAATGTACTCCTCATTAGCTACATATTACATGCACATTATGATTTAAGTACCCTACACATCATAAATAATGTAACATGCTTAACATAGCTAATTATCACATGCATAAGATAAATACATGTATACATATGTACATCATATATTTATACACAACATCCATGGAATAGATAGTTCAATATGCACTTCAAGAGTTTACATACATAATATCTGTAAGATGTAATATAGAATAAGCTAACTAAGAATAATGTATACCCACAATCACAAATTCTTACATGCACCCACTTGAATTGATGTATGTATAATTATACACACGTATACAACATAGTTATATACATTATGCAAGAAATAGATAATTATAACATGCATAATATTACTTTAAGTATTATGAGCCTAAGATTTTGGTATACACATTATACATCAATTTAGCTAATTGCCTATTCTCATGTAAAATATCATATATATATATGCATATATATGTTCATGAGAAGTATAAAAATAGTAATATGCACAATTGAATACACATGCTATATACAACAAAATACACATACACGATATAAAAGAATGAAATTTCATGGTATCACATTGCTCTTCAAGATTTGCAGATGGATGTTCAAGAAAATCATCCTCATCATCACATATTTGAGTTCTGCACAAATTATGAAGGTTAATCTTTTAGATGTTTTCATTAAAAATGACATGTGGAGATTCTTCCACAGTCTTATTTTTAAAATATAAACTCTGTAAGCTCTGATGATTCAGAATAACCTAAGAAGATTGATTCAAAACTTTTTTCATCAAATTTATCAAGATTTTCTTTATTATTATTATGAACAAAACATTTACAACCAAAATTTTTGAAATATGACACACTTGGCATTTTATTCTTGAACAACTCATAAGGGGTTTTTCTGATCTTTGGTCTTACCAATGCTCTATTCCAAATGAAATTAGTTGTATTTACAGCTTCTGCCTAAAAAGATTTAGACAGTTTACTTTCAATGAGCATAGTTTTGGCCATTTCCACAAGAGTTTTAATTTTCTTTCTACAACTTCATTTTGTTCTGGAGTTCTAGGGGAAGAAAACTAATGGAGAATGTTCAGTTCAGTACAGAGATCAGAACATGATTTATTTTCAAATTCACCCCCATGATCTGTCAAAATGGAATTAAATTTGAAAGACAACCCACTAAGGTAGAATTGTAAAATCTGCTGAATTCTGAACGTGCATCACTTTTATGGGATAAGAATAAGACCCAAGTGCATCTAGTAAAATCATCAATGATCACAAAGCCATATCTATTACCGCTGAGACTTTGCGTTCTGGTTGGACAAAAAAGATCCATATGAACCAGCTCAAGTGGTTTAGATGTAAGTACTTCATTGAACACTTTAAAAGATCTTCTTGTTTGTTTTCCTTGAGCACATATCCCACAAACAGATTGTCAATGACTAGGAAAGATTCAGAAAGACCTTCTACAAGATTCATTCTCATGAGTTTGCTAATGGTTGAGAAACTCTCATGACCCAACCCTTTATGCCACAACGAAGTAGTGTCATTTTTATTTGCAATCAAACAAACATTTGAAGAAGAGTTATCACACAAAATCTATCATGTAAACATTATTTTCTCTTTTGCCAATCAATTTGATTTGCTCAGAAGAGGAGTCAGTTATTTTGCATGAATCATGTTCAAAAAGAATTTTGCGACCATTGTCACACAATTGACTTATACTAAGCAAGTTGTAATTCATCCTTCAACTAGGCAAACATCATCACTCAAGTTATGCAAGACTTACCAATTTTTTCTTTGCCAAGTATTTTTCCTTTATTCATACCTCCGAAAGTGACTGATCCACCTTCCTTTTCAATCAAGCATGAAATTTATTTTTGTCTCCTATCATGTGCCGTGAACATCCACGGTCAAGAATCCAGATGTTTGAATTGGATGCACGGCTTTCCTACACACAACAAATTAGACAAGAAAAGTTTTTGGTACCCAGATGTGATTGGTACCAACATTCTGTGTCAGAAGAGAGAGTAGATCCTTTCTAACCCATATTTGAGCAGTTTTCTTCACAGTGTTCTTTGAAACAAGAGATTTAGTTTTTTTGTTTTTCAATTTTCTGAACATTAGACCTCTTAGTTTTTATTCCACTGTGAAAACCTTGGCATGTAATGCTGTTGATAAGCAGGAAAAGGTGAATGATCGAAATAAGGATTGAACCATTGGTTACCATTGTACCTTGGTTCCAACACTTATTCCATCTTGAATTTTAAGATGAGAAAACATTCCAATTTCCATGAGAAAGATGATTATTGATTAGTTTGAAGTTTTTCTGATTTTTATAAGTAGGGTAGGTTGACCTATGTGTGTGTGTGTCGACCTGGGTAGGGTATGTGTCGACCTCTGACTGGGATAGGTCGACCTGTGCAGAGTGTGTGTCGACCTCACAAGTTCTTTTTGCTTTTGTATTTTTTCTTTGTTTTCAGATTAACCTGCCTTGACAAATTTATTAGAGGAATTTTTTATGGTTTTATTTTCTTTGGAGATGATTCAGTTTTCTTTGAATTTGTGGTTCCAAATCTAAGCCATGCTTATTTGAATTCATCTTCATTCCCAGTAGAGCATTAAGATTTTCTTTACCTCGTGTGAAGTTCTTGATGATGTCTTCTTCTTCTTTTTTAAGGCAAATATTGAGTTTTTCAATTTGATTTAAATTTTCTTGATTTTCCTTCTCTTTTCCTTCAAATCTCTTGACAAAATTAATAATTGCTTTGTTCAATTTTTGAATTCTGATTTTAGATCATCAATAAAATTAACAATTCATCATTTTCTTTGATTTGATCTAAAATCTGAGCTTCTAATTCAGAAATTTTTCCAGAAGATGATGTGTCATAAAGAATGTTATCAATTTTTCTTTTCAAATATTTATTTTCTTTTCTAACATCAGAAAGATTTTCAACTAAATTACGATATGTTTCTTGCCAATCTTCAATGGTAAATTGGTCAAAAGACATATCTACCTGTTCTTCACTACTTCCAACCATGAAGCAGATTTCATTTCCTTCTGAACTTGAGGATTCTTTATTACTGTCTGAACTTTGATCCTCATCTGACCATGTAGCAGCCATGGCCTTGTTCTTCTTTTTGTGAAACTCCTTCTTGTGGTTTTTGTACTTGTCCTTCTTAGCCTCTGGACATTCAGCCTTCATATGACCAGATTTGTTGCACCTGTAACACACAGGAATTTCATCAGTTTTCTTATGATCAATATGGGAGAAGTGTTTCTTTTTACTAGACATGACATTCTGTTTATTACAAAAATTCCTCTTGTTTAATTTTAGAAATGCTCTAAATTGTCTAGTAATCAAAGCAAGATTACCATGTCAGATTAAGATTTTTCAGATTCAGAAATTTCTTTAGATTTTCCTTTACTACTTGATGAAGCTTTAAGAGCAATGGGTTTTGATTTCAGCATGTGTTTTTCAGATCTTTTAAGATTTAGCTCATAAGTCATTAAAGATCCAATGAGTTCATCTAATGTTATTTTGGATAAATCCTTTGAATCCTCAATGACTGTGGCTTTAGTGTGCCATACAGGAGATAAAGAACGCAAAATATTTCTTACCAACTCTTCATTTGAGTATTCCTTACCCAAAGCTCGAAGTCCATTGATGATTACCATGAACCTAGCAAGCATCTTAGATATGGTTTCATTAGATTTCATAATAAACAATTCATAATCAGAAACTAACATATTTTTTTTAGTTTCTCTAATTGAGATGTGCCCTCATATAGCAATTCTAATTTATCCCATATCTCCTTGGCAACTTACATATAGAGATTCTGGAATACTCCCTTGGATGGATGGCACATTGCAGCATGTTCATGGTGCTGTAGTTCAGGGTGACCCTTCTAATCTTCCCTGGTCCATTGATATTCATCTCCAGTGACTTCGATTGGTCCTTTTTCAACAATTCTCCATACTTCATAGTTTTGTGCTGTAAGAAAAACCATCATCCTATTCTTCCACTAAGGATAGTTAGTACCATCAAAAAATGGGGGTCTATTAATTGAATGACCTTCAGCAACGAAACCTCTAGAGTCCATGATAAAGACAATCAAATCAAACACATGGCACAATTTGAGCAAGTAATTGAGGGAATCAAAATCCAAAATGCAGAAAATTCACCAAAGCATCTCAGAGTATAGAATTGACTCTTACTTGCTCTGATACTAGTTGTTGGATCGGATAGGTGACTTTAATAAATGAACTAAGAAATTGTGTGAATGGCAGCGGAATTAAAATGAGTGAAACACACAATTCGATCAGATCCAAGTGTGGTGTGTGAGTATAGTGCATAAAAACAATAAACCACACATCAAACCACAGTGCACAAAAGAATTTTAAGGTGGTTCGGAGAACACAACTTGTGCCTCCCACTTCCACCCCTCACAGCGGAGGAATCACTAGTACAAGTTCAGTACAATCTGAGCACGACGACTCCAACCTCTTTGAGTGCAATGATTCAAAGAAACCCAGGAGATAGGCATGACAACCTACTCCACACCACATGTGAATTCAGCAAATTCACAAGCCCTTGAGCACTATGGCTCAAGCACCAGAGCACAACGGCCCAACCCAGAGCACTACGGCTCCAAACCAGAGTACAAAGTACTCAAACCACTGGATCACAATAGATCTAAGTTCTGCTAGAACAAGCACACTTAGAGATAGATCCTCTAGCACAATCTATCTCAGTACCGGATAAAATGGTAAAGACAAATAGAATTGGGCGATCTGTGTAGCACACATACACAGATCCCCTAGGGAAATTGACACTCAAAACAAACACAGACTCGGCTGGATCTTCTTCCGGATCAGCATTGCTGCAACTACGAGTTCCTCCCCTTCTTCTCCTTCTTCTTCCCTTTGGCGGCGCTCTGTTGCTCTCCTTCTGAACGCAGGAGCCTTTCCCGCTCAAAGCTCTTGTTCTGGAATACTCTAAGCTTTATTGTGTGGAATGTGATTTGGAGTATGAGGATCATGAGTATAATAGTCCCATGTGTGCATGAGGACCCTTGGAGTGTGTGGGCATAAATATCTAGGTCAATTCCCTTGATCCCTAAACAGCCACGTGTCCTGAAAAATCAACGTTTTTGAGCTCCAGACGATGTGTGTCAACACACAGGCAGACTGTGTCGACACCACTGGCCACTGGCTTCATAACAGGTTCTGGAAGGGAGAGTAAGTGTCGACACACAAGCAGACTATGTCAACACCACTAGTAGACTGTGTCGACACTCAGGCAGAATGTGTTGACACCACTGTGACAAAGTTATGTAAACCTGAAAATATGAGGTGTGAGCCATTAACATAAGTCATTATCATCAATATATGAACTATTAACATGTCATTTAGTCATCATTCATCATCAAAATCAAATATGAGTGATGTCAATTAGTCATGATTAGAATCATCATTAAAAGGTTTCAAATACACACTCAACACAATAGATTTTACTATACTTGCTGATGGAACTTCTGCATTATCTATAGCTGATAAAAGAAGCATGTCCCTAAATTATAAAGCCAATAATTATCTATGTTGTGCTTTATCCAAAAAGGAGTTTAACAAATTATCTGCTTGTACAATTGGTAAAGAAATGTGGGATAAACTGCAAGTAACCTATGAAGGAACTGATAGACTAAAACAAACTAGAATAGATATTCTTGTCTCCCAATATGAACAATTCAAAATGTTTCCTAATGAAAAATAACCGAATTGTATAATAGATTCTCAAATATTATAGTATTTGAGTTCATTAGGTAAAATTCTTACTAATGAAGAAACAATAAGAAAAATTCTAAGATCATTAACTCATGCCTGGACCCCTAAGGTCACTACTATTGAAGAGGCACATGATTTAACAGATCTTTCTATTGATAAATTAATTGGTTCTTTAATGGCTCATGAATTAATATGGAATGATTTTCTGAAAGCTCTTCGAAAAGGAAAATGTCAAATGCTTTGAAAGTTGTAGATTCTTCTTCCTTTGAGGATTCAAAAGAGAAACCAAACGACATTGATGATGAAGCCATGCTGTCAAGAAAACTCCAAAGGATTCTTGCCAAGAAGAAGAAGATTGGCTCGAAGAGATATTAAGAAAGAAAAGAAGAAAGAACCGATCTTCTATGAGTGCAATCAACCAAGACATTACAAATCAGAATGACCTAAGCTTAAGATGAAAGATCCAGCTGAAAAATATGAGAAAAAAGAAAGGTAAAGAATGAAGTACAAAAAGACAATGGCAGCAACATAGGATAATGAAGAAGCCACAAGTTCAGACTCTTCAAGCTCAGATCAGAAGAAGAAGAAAAAGCCAATCTAGCTTTCGTGGCAGGACTGGACTAGGTAAATTCTGAAACCTCATGTACATCTTGTTTTGAATCTGATTCTGATAGTCTAGAAGATGCATTCAACGAATCATATGAAAGTATAAAACAATAGTTAAATAGATGAAAATAGTTAAGTTAAATTTAATAAATCAAGAAAAACCACCACACCTTTCTAAAAAATGAGTAGAAAGATTAGGACAAAATTTAACTGAAACAAAAAGATCAAATGAACTACTGTGTGAAGATTTAAAAATTAAAACTAGTAAAATCATGGAGATTCAATCAAATATAAGAATTAAAAGATGAAGAGAAATTAAGAGAAGAGAGTAATTATCTAAAAGCAACTATAGATAAAATCACTAACTGTAAAACATCCTAGTTGTAAAACTAAAAAGTGCTAGAACAGGTAAAAAGAAAAATGAAGTAGGATATACACCTCCTAATAATGTAGAAGAAATTGTGTATCTTGAAAAATATCTAAGTCCTAAATTTGTGAAAAAAAAATTTAAAATCCTAGAAAGGTCAATTAGTATGTTTACAAACAGAAATTGAAATCTTATAACACTAAAGATATGAAGAATGCATTTGATTTATGTTGTAGTCACTGTAATCAACTAGGACACACAATTAGCACCTACACAACTGGGCACTTGTGTAGGATTCTGATAACTAACCATCAAGGACCGAAGAATTTTGGTTACCAAAAGTAACAACTTAAATTTGTTTGTAGGGTCTCCTGAGAGCATCCAAATGGTATTTGGATAGTGGGTTCTCAAAGTATATAACAGGTGACAGAAAACTATTTACAAGTTTTAGAGATGAGGCTGGTCAAGTCACTTATGGAAACAATGGAAAAGGCAAAGTATTAGGATGTGGAACAATAGGAACAAACAAAAAGGATTTGATAGAAGATGTGATGTATGTAGAAGGACTAAATCATAACCTCATTAGCATTTAGTAAAATTTCAGAATGATAAGTTCATTATCCAAAAGGATGGAAAAACTGTTGAGTTATGATTGGCATGATGCTTAAATGTTTTTTTTTATAATGACATAATTGATGTTGAGAAGATGTGACACTATGAAAAAATGCATAAGACATATGCCTTCATGATATCTTATTTGAAGCTTTTTCTTTGTAGGAAATCACGTGAAAATTGAAGTGCACATCAAGAAGCAATCTTAAGCAAAAAAGGATATCGAAAAACACAAGAAACCATCAGCTGTCGACAGGCCTGGACCCATATGTCGACAGCTAGTGAAGATGTTCATCAGACAGTTTCTGGAAAACAAAAATAATCAGTAGCTGTCGACAGCCAAGTTTCATCTGTCGATAGCCTAGTCCATCCTGTCCACAGCCAGTTTCATCTGTTGACAGCCCAACCATTTATTCAGAAATTCGGTTCTGGAAGAGACAAGAGTTGCAATATATGTCAACAGCCGATGGGCATCTGTCGACAGGCGCTTGCTAAGTCACAACATGTGACAAACATGCAATCTCTATTAGGGCGTCATCTTCTCTCACGAATCCCAAGAGTTGTGTAAGACTTGGACAATCCTATATATAGATCTTTTGGACTCATTTTTGAAGTAAGCAGCCTCCACATCAAAACCAAAACCTAAAAGAACTAGAAGAAGATTTGCAGACCTCTGCTTTTTTGCTTCAAGTCTCCAGCTTGAACAACAATAGATCCATCTCATAAGAGAAGTTGAAGCAGATTCGTCCACAAGTTTCAAGCTTCATCAACAATAGATCTTCTACGACGTGAAGTCTGAAGTTCGCCTAGACGAAGGGCCCGAAGAGTTCATCTGTTCAATCTATTCCTCCACTCTGAACTCTTCCTGTATTTCAGTTCTTTTTATATGTGTGTGTTGTTGGTTTGAGCAACCCTTGTGCTCAACCCAAGTGTGTGTGGATTGATCTTAGATCGTGTTTATCTCGGACTTTGTGTGTGTGTTAGTGTTTGTATTGAACTTGCTTGATAAGGAGATTGGCATGTGTGTGGACGGTGGACGTAGGATACACAAGTTGTGTAGTCCGTACCACCTTAAATCTTTGTGTCATGTGGTTTGCATTGATCTAACGTTAGATGTATGCTGGGCACGATTACTAGTTCACACAACTTCTGTGAGACCCTCGAATTTTATTCATTTTATATTATATGTATGTGATGTTTACTTGTTTTTGCATATATGGTGTGTATTAAATTCGTGCATGTTATAATTATTTAATTACTCATGTGCATGTGTATGTATATATAATACTTTTGTGAATAAAAGTGCTTAACTAATTTTGTACATATAGTATTTACTTAAATCCTATGTATATTGAATTTAAACAATGTTATGCGTATAATATGTAAATATTGCTATACATTTGTAGGTATATATGAGTTTAAGTCTATGCATGTAATATATTTAATTGTGCATGCATTATCTAATTGTTGAGGTGCATATTGTATTTATATGTTCATGCATATTGTATTTAGTTATTCCATGCATATTATATGTAACTATGACGCATAAATGTATATATATATATATATGTTCACCTTGTGCAAATGATAATTATCTATTCTGGGTATGTTAAATTGTTTATAGTTTATATGGTACTTAAATAATACTGTGCATAGTGTATATATATCAAATATTATAAGCATGTTATATTTGTTTTAATTCATGCATAATGCATGTAATTATGTCGTGTATGTATATATATGTATGTTATTTCATGCATATTATCTTTAATAAGATTAGCACATTATATTTAAATAAATAGTGTGTAATGCATGTATTTATATATGGTGAATGTATGTTTATTTACTTCAGTGCACATTTAGTTGGTTGTAATGTAATTGTATATTTATTTTAACGTACGCATCTGCTCTGGCCAAAATCCCAGTTGACGGCATCATGCCTACCGCTGACGTGGCCAGAGGAGTTGGCGTCCAGATCGATGGACACCAACCCCTCTGTGGGCGGCACCATGGGTGGACGCCAACCGCCTATTGACGGTTTCAGATTTGGTAACACATGCGTTCTTCCCGGTTCCAGTTTAGGAAATCCAACTAAAGTCGTAGGAGACCTACCCTAATGCGTACCCAACCTACCAAGCTCTATAAAACCACCTTGTTCTGGCCGGATTAAGTCTTTTTGGCCTGTGGAGAAGCTAGGGTTTTCTGTGAAGAGGAGCTGATCTTTGCAAGCTTCGATCCGGCAACTGTAGGAGTTTTCTGGAGATCTACACCAACTAGAGGACAGTTCATACATCAAGGAAGCATTCCCAACTCCAAGGATCAATCTGCATCAACAGAAGAACCGGATCTGAAAAGGTTTTGGGCACCCTCTTGGCTTGGCCAAGGAGGGCTTCACCAGCAAGATTTGATCTTTTTAGATTTAATTAAAGGCAAGTAATCTATGGATGTCAACCCTACGCATGTCCCCTTAGGTCCTAGTATTTTTCCGGATTTTTCCTCGTGTCCTGAAACCTCCAAATTTCCCTTTCATGTGTGTGCTGTCTGCAAGGTCTGCTGACAGGAGATTGGCGTCCACATCCTATGCCACCAAGATCCTGTGTTGGCGGCAGGATACTGTGCAGTTGACACAGTACGCGTCACACACTGTGCCGCCAAGTTCCTCTGGGTTTTAAAGATCTACTATTTGATCTCTAGAAGGTGTTTATGTGACTTCTAGGTATGTGTGCATGCAGTAAATTTTATGTGTGGGCAAATGTGATCAGTAGGTCATGTCATGATGATATTTTGAATTTTTGTACATAGTGTTAATTATTGAAATTTCTGCATTATTAAGGGAATCATGATTTGTCAATGTTAAATCTGAATATTTAGATTTATTGCATGTTAGAGTTTTAGAAATTTTATATGACCATATGATCATTGTTTACTTATGTTGGATATGTTAAGCACGACTGTTTGACTGTAAATCATGTGTTACTGAAATTCTTGATAAATAGGCCCGAAATTTGTCTTAATCAGTAAAATTATATTACTGCTCAGAAAAATCTTGAAAATTTGAATATGTGATATGTTTACTATTAATAGTTTGTGATAAAAATTTGGATCTATTTTGATGACAGTAAGTTTGTTTCTTAATTACACCATGGAGAATAGTCAAACTGAACATGTTAGATTAAATCTGTGTGATTCAGTAATGAAGCAGCATGTATAGGACCGTCATATGAGTTATTTTATTTCTATGAACAGCAGTATCATGTTAGGCAAACTGAAGTGTATGTGAATGTGTGAAAGTAAGTATAATTGTGCTAAATGGTACATGAAAAATGTGTAAACAATGTGATAATGTATAATTTGTTAAAAGTGTGTGCAAAAGTAGTAAATAATGCATTCAAATAATGTAAATGAATGTAATGATTGTGATAATGTGCTTAATGTAAATTGGGCCGATATTGACACTGCTACCATAGAGGTCTGAGAGCTGTAGCATAGAAAAGTCTCTATGGAAGGCTCAACATCATGAAATATATCCTAAGGGCATTAGGATGAAATCCTAGAGGTGGACAAGTACCACTAGTTAGGGTGGAGAGGGTGTCTACCGGTTCTACGCAGTTACCTAGATTCGTCAATACATTGTCAATGTAGTGATAGATATGTGATATGTGAATGTCATGTGCTATGTGCTATGTGCTAAGAGATATGTGCTATGTGATATGGGTGCATGCGTCCTCTAGATGGTAGTTAGGACTATGTGTTACGACAACTTAAGAGATAAAATGTGAATAAAGTGCAATGTGATATGTGAATGTGACACGTGGTAAGTGCAATGATGTGATATGTGATAAGTGAAAGTGCAAGAGTAAACGAAGTGGAAAATGTGTAAATTGATGTGGAAGGGAGAGTAAATGATAATGAAAGTATAATTTCATGTGAAAACCAATGTAATAATGCATATATGTATATCCATGTTAAGCATGTGTTAATACCATGAATGTAATATCATATTTAATATCATGTTACATAGTTTAATAACTTCCATGTGGTAGTGTATATGAACATGTGTAAGTAAATATGTAAATTGTGCAATGAGAAGGATGAACATGTGGAATTGGTAAATGAATAAGATAGCATCTGAACAAAGGTAAACCCATATGAATGTGTTTAACCCATGTCAAAACAACAAACAAAAGATATGTATATGATTGTTAAATGCGTGTGAAAATGATTAGAATCCATGGTAGGTATGCTATTTACTTTATGTTTAAAGTATGTATAGTTGCAAAAGGGTGTGAATGAAATTTAAATCTTACAGTGTGATTGAATAAAAGATGTAGAGAGCATGTTATAAGATTTCTTATACTTAGTTGTTTAAGATATATAAAGCAAGTACCATGTTTATCCTCAAGTGCAAATAAATGTCAATGAGAGAATAAATGCATATGAAAACAAAGATAAGAGTGCATATGTTCATTTAATGCATACGTTAATATGATTAATGTTAATTATGAAAGAATGTCTAAATTCCATGTTAGACATGCTATTCACTCAATACATAGTTCCATGCTTAAATTGCATATAGTTGCCAACCAACATGAATATGTTTTAAACCTTCAATTCATGTTCCATAAAATGTGATATCATGTTTAATTATGCATTATATACATTAAAACAACATGCTAAATGAGTAGTTAAATGTGAAAAGAGCATATGAAATTAGTTAGATACCATGCTAGGAGTGTTCATTATCTCGTACATAACCTAATGTTTTAAATCGGTAGAATTGTGCAATGATATGATTAGTATTTGAATCATGTGTCATATTATCTATTATGTGTTGAAACCACGTATAGGTGTATGTTTATTATCCATGATTTAATACCAGCATTTGTTAGTTAAGAACATGTTTGGGTGAATTATGTGTAGTTGATCATAAAAAGCATGTGCCAAGTAAATTATTATGGTTAAAATGATAGCATGTGTTTCCTTATTGTTGGTAGCTTACTGTGTATGTGATATGTGTAAGATGAGTTTTTAGATTGCTTGTTGGGTCTTTTAGACTCATAGTTGCTTCGGCGTACAGGTGTGACAGGTGTTTTTGTACCTAAGGAGAGTGTAGTGAAGGTCGACGGCGTATACGAGGAGTAGTTGCTTGTGGAGACCTTTTAGTAGTTGCTTTATTTCATAGTATGAATAATGCCATTCGTATGGACAATGTAATAGAAAAATGTAGTTCTTTTGAAATTGTAATAATATGGACTCTGTTATTTTCTTTTGCTATATAGACTGTGGAATGGTGTGATGATGATGGAATAAAGTGACTTATTTCTTTTATTTCCGCTGTACACATATGCTATTCATGTACATATCAACCTATCATTTAGTGTTGGGTTACTATCCCACTGTGACGACGTTCTTTGTACCAATGGACATCTTAATGTTGTTTTAGGAGTTAAGTCAACATAACAACAACACATTCACTTGGATTTCAAACTAAAAATCAAAGAAACTTAGATAAAATTGGTCACATCCTTTGTTCAGTACAATCCAAGTGTAAGTAAACAAGCTCATGTTAAAAACATAGATCTGAAAAACAAACAAAAGAACTTAACTGGTTAACAAGCAACTGCACCTGTCGATAGACATTCAAGGCAGAAACTGAACTGTCGATAGGTCTGGAAATCAATTGACAGATCAAAACCATCCAAGGAGCAAAAATGACAAAAGAATTCAAAAGTTCAATACAAGTAAAAGTAATTTAAAAAATTCAAACTCCATCATGCAAATGTTGTAAAAAGCTTGGTCACATTGAGTCACAATGCTTGAACAAACTGAACATGATGAAATGCAAACAATTGTGGATTCCCAATCATTTACTTTCTGGCATGAATGAAAGAATGGGACCCAAAGTAATTTGGGTACCAAAACTTCTTTTCTGATCTGTCTTTGTAGGAATGCCTAGCAGCCCAAAATCAAAACAAGTGGTACATGGACAGTGGCTGGCCGAGGCATATGACGGGCGATAAAGAACAATTTTGTTTGCTGATTGAAAAAGATGGAGGTCAAGTTGTATTTGTGGTAACATGCAGGCCAATAATTGGCACAAGTAAGGTAGGTAAGAATGCCTCTAACTCTGTAAGGCGCTCGAATTTTGTTGCATTATTTTAATTTCGTGTAAATAATTCATGTTGTGTATGCATAGATGTACATATCTACGTATGTATTAACTATTTATACTTATGTATGCATGTATAAGTTAGTTGTAAATAATGTATGAATGGTATGATGGTAGTGTGTACATGATAATACATACATATGGCATGTATATAGGTATAAGTTGTGCATGGTTTATGCATGTTTTTGAGTTCTGGCCGAAGGCCAACTTGGCGTCAACATCAATGGACGTTTGTGTTGTGTCGGCATCAACCATGTGGACGCCAACACTAAATCCAGCGTCCAGCGATGTGGACGTTAATTTCACTAGCTTGCATGCGTTGCAGAGCCGGAAATCCCAAGAAAAAGCTACCCCAACCATTGGGGAGCTGTCCCCAAGGGTCTGAAAGGCTTTCTTGTCAAGCCTGCGTGAAAGGAAAGCCCCCTCTCCTTTTTACCAAGCCTTTTGCAACCCCAACAGCCCTCTCTTGGCTCTCTTTGCAAGAGGAGATGAAGGAGAAGAAAAACCCTAGAGAAAACTATGAGAAAATCCCACCCTTTGCAAGCTTAAATCCAACCTTCTGAAGTTGTTCCTGGCTATCTACCACGACAAGGAGCTAGCTGAAGTGAAGGAGGAGACTTCCCCGACCTCATCTTGGAGTCATCTTCGTCCTAGAACCCAACGTGAAGACTTCTCGGGAGCTTCTTGGGACTGCCCAAGGAGAGCTTCACCAAGCTTTAAGATCCGTCTGGAGTATTTTCTAGAGGCAAGTAACCTACCCCTATCGTCCATGTAGATGTCTAGTAGGGTTTTATGACTTTTACACATTTTTCCTCGTGTCCTGGATCCCCCATTCACCCTGTTATTTGGAGTTCGGTCTGTGTTTCTACACAGACAAGAACTTGGTGTCAATGCCTTGACGCCAAGATTCCCGTGTGCGTCCAGCGATCTTGCCGTCCACTCCTGGAATGGCCATAGACCGGCGTTAAGTTCGTCTGGGCAGAACAGTGAACTGTTCTCTCCTTATATATGATTACTTTCGATGTGTTTTGCTATGAGGATATATTGTAAACCTATTATGCTACGTAATGTGAATGTTGGAATGTGTGGGAGAATGGTTGTGCATTATTGTGTGGATGGTTGAGTTATGGTTTATTTAAAATGCATGTGGATGAATGGCCATGTATGTTCAACCATGATCCTAATAATCTGGGGGAAATTATGATGGTCTAATCTTGTTAAACCATGTCTATATACGTCAGTCTCTGCTCTGAATTTTCTGGAATTTTCCCATGTCAATGTGATTTACTGAAAATTTATACTTGGGAAATAGAAAACATGTGTAGGATTGCTAAATTTCCAGTAAATCGTGTGTTGTGTAATAAATTTGGGAAAATTCTTGTGGTATTGTGTATATTCGGCTCAGGGTTATGATCTATTAAACTGAACTTTATGTTATACACCATGATAAATTGAATTTCAAATAATACAGGAATTTATGTTAAATTTTATGCAATTGCATTTTGGATCATAAAAATGTGAAAATATTCATGTGGGGTCCTAAGCCCGAAATCAGCATGTGGTTAAATTCTCAGGTCATTTGGACAACTATACCATGCAATATGAATTTTCCATGCAAAAATGGGTAATTAATGCATGCCATTGTGAAATAATTTAATTTCTGGAAACCCAACCTGATTGGTGAAATTTCCTGAATGTTAATTTCTGTCATCTGTAGTGGCATGATTAGGAAAACAGAGTCATGTTGTGAATGAAAAAATGAATGAGATATGAGCGTCATGTGTAAAATGTGTGTAAAAATCGATATGTGCAATGTGTAAAACTGTGCCAAGTGTGATACTGCTTCCATAGAGGGCTGTGGAACCGTACCATGGAAAAGTTCCCATGGGAAGGTTCAATGTGTTGTGATCCTAAGGGCATTAGGATGAAATCCTGGAGGTGGACAAGTACCACTGGTTAGGGTGGAGACTTGTTCTCCCGGTCTGCGCAGTCCAAGAGTCGTCACTGTATTGCCTAGGTGGCGTCTATGTGTATGTGATGTGATGTGTCCTTCTTATGGTGGTTTGGACTATGTGTCATAGCACTAAAGTGTAAAATGTGAAATGTGATTGTGATCATGTGCAAATTGTGTAGTGTGAACATGTGTAAATGTGCAATGTGTAAAAAGTGAAGTATGTGAATTAGAAATTGTGTAAAAATGTGAAACCAAAATGTGAGGATGTGAAATTGAAATCCATGATATGATAATCTGAAATCATCTTCGAACAACAACATAAATGTGGTTATGATCATGTCCTATATGTGTACAATGCGTAGAATCCATGCTAGGGACAATCCTTACTTATGTGTAAACCATTCCACGTATGTTTACTCTCACGTTGTGGTTGAATGAGAATGTAGCTTTCATGTGTTAGATTGTAAAGTGTTTAACCATGTCAAAACAGCAAGCTTAAAGCACGTAAAATGGTTATGTGCATGTATAAGAATGAGTAGTAACCATGTTAGCAATGTTTTCTTTCAGGTATGTAAGCTATTCATGCTAAATTGCTTTCATGTTTTAGCTTAATTGAAAGTAGAACTTTCATGTGTTGGAATGATTAGAGAACATGTGATAGGAGATTTTAATTTAGGAAATCTGAAAGCATGAATCATATGTTCATTAATAGAATTACCATGATAGGTTGTTAATTTCAATGTCACGCATGCTACATGTTGTGTCTTGTAAATGGTATGTAAAAACCTGTTATGATATGTGCATGTGTGAAAGATGTAGTGTTATTTGCTGAGTCTTTTCGACTCATTGCTTGCTTCGGCGTATAGGTGTAGTAGGTGACACACCTTTGGAGGAGACCGTGGAGAGCGACTCTGAGAGCAGGGAGTAGCTAGCTTGGTGGAGTTTAGTTGTGACATTTTGATATTTGATGTATGTAATTGAGGCATTATATTAGAACAATCATGTAAACTTGGACAAACTATGTAATTTATCTTAGCACTTCCTTTATATGGATTATGTGGACTTCAGTTCTTTAAATGTTATTGCAATCATGTATGTTAAATGTGGATGATGAATGAAATGAAGATAGTAGTTCTTTTACTTCTGCTACTATGTTCTTATATTCACGTGTATCTCAGCTAAATGTTATTGTTGGGTAAATGTCCCACTGTGGCAACGTTCACTATACCGACGTGGGTTGGTATAACCGTACCGGTATAATGAGGGTCGCTACAGAGATTGGTATCAGAGCAACTGGTTGAGATTGCACATGAATATACATAAGTCATCATCCCCATTACATGCTAAGTCTAGATAGGAATGTCCACATGTGTAGAAAACACTAATAAGAAGTGGAAATGAGATAAGAAAATGGTTAGAAAACTTAGTAATCTAGCTAATGGTGGATGAAATTTATTACAGCCATGGCTTCGAGAGGTAGGCGTGGTGGAGCGCCGGCCTGTGAGGACGAGCCGAGACGTGACGAGCGGGCGGAGCAGCAGGCCCCGGCACCGCAAGGTCCAGTACTTCCCCCACCGCCACCTGTGGATTATAGAGTATTCATGCAAGGTCTGGTGCAAGCCATGCAGACGTAGGCTCATACTCAGGCAGCACTCCAGGCACAGTTGGAGGCTCTGGTAAGACTAATAAAATGATTAATAGTCTATTTTATTTGATTATGCAATATTATGTTGATTATGTATTGCTTGCTGTGTACTATAGCAGGCTCAAGTACCAGCTCAGGACCATGGTGGACCTTCTACCATGGAAAGATTCAAGAGGATACTGCCACCCTCTTTTAAGGGGGAGAGCGACCCATTGTTGGCAGAAAGTTGGATGAGGGAGATAGAAAAGATCTTCCGAGCCGTCGGGTGTGCAGATGAGGATAAGGTCACATTAGCCACCTACATGCTACAGGTATGCTTTAGTTTATATGCTTGTATGCTTTGTCAAGTTAGATTTATTTGGATAGTGCTTATGAGCGGTGTACTACAGGAAAGAGCTGATGTATGGTGGGCTTCATTGTTGCGTACCCGGTTTGAGGACGGAGCTATTGCTGTTGCTTGGGACGAGTTCGTGAGGCTCATTCGGGCCAAGTTCGTCCCCCAGCATGTTCAAGATCGGATGGAGTATGAGTTCCTCTCTTTGGCTCAAGGCTCCATGACCGTGCTAGGATATGAGGCAAGATTTTCTGAAGTCTCTAAATATGCACCTCATATCGTGGCAGATGAGCGTAGGAAGACAAAGAAATTCGTGATGTGCCTGAAGCCATCACTGAGGACGAGGCTCGTGCCGTTTGACCACCGCACATTGGACGAGGCCCTTAGCACTGCTTGTTGGCAGGAGGGTGAGATGGAGCAATACCTTGAAGAGAAGAAGGCTTCGCAAAAGAGACCTGCCGCTACGTTCCAGTGGCAGGACAAGAAGAAAACGGTGTACCAGACACAACAGCGATCAGTGGCAGTCGGCAGTTCTCAGGTACCTTCTGTACGTTCCCCTGGTGTGAAGAAAGAGTGTCCCCACTGTGGGAAGACACATGGTGGTACCGAATGTTGGATGATTACGGGAAAGTGCTTGAAGTGCGGAAGCAACGACCACAAGATCAAGGATTGCCCAAGACTTCAGTAGGGAGTCCAGCGTGGAACGCCAGCCCCAGCGGTAGCGGCAGCAGCGCCAGCTACAGGAAGACCAGGAAGGCCTCGAGCCCCAGCTCGAGTGTTTGCTTTAGCACGCGAAGACGTCGAGCCGGCGGAGCATGTCACCGAAGGTACGGTTTTACTTTTAGGTGTGCACGCTTGGGTTTTGTTTGATACGGGTGCTACTCACTCGTTCATTTCTGAGCGGTTCGCTATGCAGTTAGCCCTAGAGTCAGGTGTAGAGTCTGAGGATTTAGAGGTCCCTTTGTCTGTGCACACCCCTGCGGGTACGGTATCGACTAGGAAGTGCATCCCGTCGCTACCTGTGTGCATTGAGGATAGAGTCCTAGATGGGTGTTTCTTCTTGCTAAAGATGAAGGACTAGGATGCTATTCTTGGTCTGGATTGGCTAGAGGAGCACTATGCGTTAGTAGATTGTCGTCGGAAGAGAATTGTTTTCCTCATTCCTGGTGAGGACGAGTTCTCACATCCCTTGCCAAGGAACTTGGCGGGAAAGTTAGTCATCTCTGCCATGAAGGCGATGCGCATAGGAAACAAGGGTTGTGACGCTTTTCTTCCCAGCGTGGTATTAGTGCCAGAGGCTGATGAGTCACCTACTCTTGCAGAGATTGAGGTAGAGCAGGATTTTCCAGATGTCGTTCGTGATGACTTGTCTGGATTGCCACCAGATAGAGAGATAGAGTTTACCATAGAGTTGCTTCTGGGCACCTCTCCTATCTCGAAGGCTCCATATCGGATGGCACTTGCGGAGTTAGCCGAGTTGAGGAGGCAGTTGCAAGAGTTGCTAGATAAGGGATTTATTTGCCCGAGTGTTTCCCCTTGGGGCGCACCTGTATTGTTCGTCAAGAAGAAAGACGGGTCACTTAGGTTATGCACTGACTACAGGAAGCTGAACCAAGTGACTATGAAGAACAGGTATCCCTTACCTCATATTGATGATTTGTTTGACCAGTTGCCAGATGCATCAGTCTTTTCTAAGATTGATTTGCGATCCGGTTATCATCAGTTGAGGATTCGGAGTGAGGATGTGTCCAAGACGGTGTTTAGAACCCGTTATGGACATTATGAGTTTTTGGTCCTTCCTTTCAGATTGACCAATGCCCCTGCAGCGTTCATGGATCTCATGAACAGGGTGTTTAGGCCTTATTTAGATAGCTTTGTCGTAGTGTTTATTGATGATGTGTTGGTCTACTCTCTAGACGAGGCCACACACCGTCAGCATTTGAAGTAGTGTTAGAGGTTCTTCGTGAGCACAAGCTGTATGCTAAGTTCAGCAAGTGCGATTTTTGGTTGCGCGATGTTCATTTCCTCGGGCATGTTATCTCCGGTGCTGGTGTTGCAGTGGATCCAGCAAAGGTCTAGGCAGTTATTGATTGGGAGGTTCCCAAGACCCCTTCGGAGATTCGTAGTTTTATTGGTTTAGCTGGTTACTATCGGAGATTTATTGAGGGATTTTCATCCATCGCCGCCCCATTGACCCAGCTCACTAGAAGGGAGTGAAGTTTGTTTGGTCCGAGAAGTGTGAGAGTAGTTTTCAATTGTTGAAGACTAAGCTCACGACAGCCCCGGTGTTAGTCTTACCGAGCGGTGTAGAGGGTTTTGCTATCTACACGGATGCGTCTCGGATTGGTTTAGGCTGTGTGCTAATGCAGCAGGAAAGGGTAGTGGCTTATGCTTCTCATCAGTTGAAGGAGCATGAGAAGAACTATCCGACTCATGACTTGGAGCTCGCAGCAGTGGTTCATACACTAAAGATCTGGAGGCACTATCTTTATGGTGTCAGATTTGAGGTGTTTACCGACCACAAGAGCTTGAAGTATCTTTTCCCCCAAAAGGAACTAAACTTGAGGCAGAGAAGATGGATTGAGTTCTTGAAGGACTATGACTTCGACCTTCAGTATCACCCTGGGAAGGCGAATGTCGTAGCGGATGCTCTGAGTAGAAAGAGGCCATCTATCCAGCAGGATTGGAAGATGTTGGAGGATGCGGCTTGCGCGTTGATTGAGTTAGAGCCATCGCTATGCCAGGCTTTTGTAGCTCAGTTATCTCTTAGGTCCTCGATTTTGGATGAGGTGATCGAGCAATAGAAAGCCGACCCTAGACTCTTAGAGTTAGTGGGCAAGGCAGGCATTGCTCATGATGAGGACGGTGTGATTAGATTTCATCATCGTGTTTGTGTCCCTGATTTGGTAGATGTCCGTGAGCATGTGTTAGCGGAGGCTCACAGATCGCGATTCTCTATTCATCCAGGTAGCACTAAGATGTACCAGGATTTGAAGAGATCCTTTTGGTGGTCTAGCATGAAGAGGGATGTAGCGGATTATGTGTCTAGGTGTTTGGTGTGTCAGCAAGTAAAGGCCGAGCGCAGCGACCATCCGGCCTGGTGCAAAGGATGGAGATCCCAGTGTAGAAGTGGGAAGCTATCACTATGGACTTTGTTTCGGGTTTGCCTCGATCTAGGAAGGGCAATGACTCGATTTGGGTAGTTGTAGATAGATTCTCGAAGACTGCTCATTTCTTGCCTATGAAGAAGAAGCAGTCATAGAGAGTTTAGCTAGATTGTATGTTAGCAGTATCATTAGATTGCATGGTGTGCCGATGTCGATCATTTCGGATCGAGATCCGAGATTCACTTCGAGGTTGTGGAAGGATCTTCGGATGCTTTAGGTTCGGAGCTGAAGCTCAGTTCGATGTTTCATCCCCAGACTGATGGACAGTCTGAGAGGACTATCCAGACGCTCGAGGATATGTTGAGAGCGTGTGTTTTGGATTGGAAGGATGATTGGGAGCATCATTTACCTCTTGTGGAGTTTCATGCGAGTATTGGTATGGCTCCATTTGAGGCGTTGTATGGTCGGCCCTGCAGATCTCCTTTATGTTGGGAGGAGACCGGTGATAGGCAGCTGATTCGTCCGGAGTTAGTTCAGGAGACTTCGGATATGATCCAGCTTATCAGGAAGAGGATTGTTGCGGCTCAGGATAGGCAGAAGAGCTATGCCGACATCAGGAGGAAAGATTTGGAGTTCGAGGTGGGTGATCATGTCTTCTTGAAGATATCGCCTACTCGAGGTTTTGTCAGATTTGGCAGGCATACTAAGCTGAGCCCTAGATTTATTGGCCTGTATGAGATTCTCAGACGTTTGGGCAACGTGGCATATGAGCTAGCATTACCCCTAGCTTTGGCTAGTGTTCATCCCGTCTTCCACGTTTCGATGCTCAGGAAGTATGTCTGAGATCCGTCTCATATGATAGTCATGAGCCAGTGGAGATTTAGCCAGATCTGTCGTATGTCGAGCAACCAGTAGCTATTCTTGACCGGAAGGTTCAGCATCTCCGGAACAAGAGTATTGCATCGGTGAAAGTTCTCTGGCGGAACTTCTCGCGAGAGGAGGCTACTTGGGAGCTTGAGGATGCGATGAAGAAGAAGTATCCCCTTTTGTTTGAGTAGCGTCGTTCTAACTTCGAGGACGAAGTTTCTTTAAGGGGGAGAGGGTGTAAGGCCCTCGAATTTTGTTGCATTATTTTAATTTCATGTAAATAATTCATGTTGTGTATGCATAGATGTACATATCTACGTATGTATTAACTATTTATACTTATGTATGCATGTGTATAACTTAGTTGTAAATAATGTATGAATGGTATGATGGTAGTGTGTTTACATACATATGGCATGTATATAGGTATAAGTTGTGCATAGTTTATGCATGTTTTTGAGTTCTGGCCGAAGGCCAGCTTGGCGTCAACATCAGTGGACGTTTGTGTTGTGTCGGCGTCAACCATGTGGACGCAAACACTACATCCAGCGTCTAGCGATGTGAACGTTGATTTCACTGGCTTGCATGCGTTGCAGAGCTGGAAATCCCAGGAACAAGCTACCCCAGCCATTGGGGAGCTGTCCCCAACGGTCTGAAAGGCTTTCTTGTCAAGCCTGCGTGAAAGGAGAGCCCCCTCTCCTTTTTACCAAGCCTTTTGCAACCCCAACAACCCTCTCTTGGCTCTCTTTGCA
This sequence comes from Colocasia esculenta, assembly GCA_014218235.1. Lineage (NCBI taxonomy): Eukaryota > Viridiplantae > Streptophyta > Magnoliopsida > Alismatales > Araceae > Colocasia > Colocasia esculenta. Next base: position 57,389,670 of record CM024761.1, read on the forward strand.
AGAGGAGATGAAGGAGAAGAAAAACCCTAGAGAAAACTGTGAGAAACCCTACCTTTGCAAGCTTAAATCCGACCTTCTGAAGACGTTCCTGGCTATCTACCACGACAAGGAGCTAGCTGAAGTGAAGGAGGAGACTTCCCCGACCTCATCTTGGAGTCATCTTCGTCCAAGAACCCGGCGTGAAGACTTCTCGGGAGCTTCTTGGGACTGCCCAAGGAGAGCGTCACCAAGCTTTAAGATCCGTCTGGAGTATTTTCTAGAGGCAAGTAACCTACCCCTATCGTCCATGTAGATGTCTAGTAGGGTTTTATGACTTTTACACATTTTTCCTCGTGTCCTGGATCCCCCATTCACCCTGTTATTTGGAGTTCAGTCTGTGTTTCTACACAGACAGGAACTTGGGGTCAATGCCTTGATGCCAAGATTCCCGTGTGCGTCCAGCGATCTTGCCGTCCACTCCTGGAACGGCCAGAGACCGCTGTTAAGTTCGTCTGGGTAGTACAGTGAACTATTCTCTCCTTATATATGATTACTTTCGATGTGTTTTGCGATGAGGATATATTGTAAACCTATTATGCTACGTAATGTGAATGTTGGAATGTGTGGGAGAATGGTTGTGCATTATTTTGTGGATGGTTGAGTTATGGTTTATTTAAAATGCATGTGGATGAATGGCCATGTATGTTCAACCATGATCCTAATAATCCGGGGGAAATTATGATGCCCTAATCTTGTTGAACCATGTCTATATACGTCAGTCTCTGCTATGAATTTTCTGGAATTTTCCCATGTCAATGTGATTTACTGAAAATTTATACTTGGGAAATAGAAAACATTTGTAGGATTGCTAAATTTCCAGTAAATCGTGTGTTGTGTAATAAATCCGGGAAAAATTCCTGTGGTATTGTGTATATTGGGCTCAGGGTTATGATTTGTTAACCTGATCTTTTATGTTATACACCATGAAAAATTGAATTTTGAATAATACGAGAATTTATGTTAAATTTTCTGCAATTGCATTTTGGATCAGAAAAATGTGAAAATTTTCATGTGGGGTCCTAAGCCCAAAATCAGCATGTCGTTAAATTCTCAGGTCATTTAGACAACTATACCATGCAATATGAATTTTCCAGGCAAAAATGGGTAATTAATGCATGCCATTGTGAAATAATTTAATTTCTGGAAACCCAACCTGATTGGTGAAATTTCCTGAATGTTAATTTCTGTCATCTGTAGTGGCATGATTAGGAAAACAGAGTCATGTTGTGAATGAAAGAATGAATGAGATATGAGCGTCATGTGTAAAATGTGTGTAAAAATCGATATGTGTAATGTGTAAAATTGTGCCAAGTGTGATACTGCTTCCATAGAGGGCTGTTGAACCGTACCATGGAAAAGTCCCCATGGGAAGGTTCAATGTGTTGTGATCCTAAGGGCATTTGGATGAAATCCTGGAGGTGGACAAGTACCACTGGTTAGGGTGGAGACTTGTTCTCCCGGTCTGTGCAGTCCAAGAGTCGTCACTGTATTGCCTAGGTGGCATCTATGTGTATGTGATGTTATGTGTCCTTGTTATGGTGGTTTGGACTATGTGTCATGACACTAAGGTGTAAAATGTGAAATGTGATTGTGATCATGTGCAAATTGTGTGTGTGAACATATGTAAATGTGCAATGTGTAAAAAGTGAAGTATGTGAATTAGAAATTGTGTAAAAATGTGAAACCAAAATGTGAGGATGTGAAATTGAAATCCATGATATGATGATCTGAAATCATATTAGAACAGCAACATAAATGTGGTTATGATCATGTCCTATATGTTTACAATGTGTAGAATCCATGCTAGGGACAATCCTTACTTATGTGTAAACCATTCCACGTATGTTTTCTCACATTGTGGTTGAATGAGAATGTAGCTTTCATGTGTTAGATTGTAAAGTGTTTAACCATGTCAAAACAGCAAGCTTAAAGCACGTAAAATGGTTATGTGCATGTATAAGAATGAGTAGTAACCATGTTAGCAATGTTTTCTTTCAGGTATGTAAGCTATTCATGCTAAATTGCTTTCATATTTTAGCTTAATTGAAAGTAGAACTTTCATGTGTTGGAATGATTAGAGAACATGTGATAGGAGATTTTAATTTAGGAAATCTGAAAGCATGAATCATGTGTTCATTAATAGAATAACCATGATAGGTTGTTAATTTCAATGTCACGCATGCTACATGTTGTGTCTTGTAAATGGTATGTAAAAACCTGTTATGATATGTGCATGTGTGATAGATGTAGTGTTATTTACTGAGTCTTTTAGACTCATTACTTGCTTCGGCGTACAGGTGTAGTAGGTGACACACCATTGGAGGAGATCGTGGAGAGCGACTCTGAGCGCGGGGAGTAGCTAGCTTGGTGGAGTTTAGTTGTGACATTTTGATATTTGATGTATGTAATTGAGGCATTGTATTATAAAAATCATGTAAACTTGGACAAACTATGTAATTTATCTTAGCACTTCCTTTATATGGATTATGTGGACTTCAGTTCTTTAAATGTTATTGCAATCATGTATGTTAAATGTGGATGATGAATGAAATGAAGACAGTAGTTCTTTTACTTCCGCTACTCTGTTCTTATATTCACGTGCATCTCAGCTGAATGTTATTGTTGGGTAAATGTCCCACTGTGGCAACATTCACTATACCGACGTGGGTTGGTATAACCGTACCGGTATAATGAGGGTCGCTACAAACTCTATTGAAAATGTGTTGCTAGTTGATGGTCTCAATCACAATCTTCTAAGTATCAGTCAATGTGTGATAAAGGTCACAAGTTATCTTTGATTTAGAAGCATGCCAAATCATGGATAAAAAATCTGGAAGTGTCATATTTTCTAGAAAAGAGTCAATAACATTTATCTAGTTGATCTAGATGAACCAAAAAATAATAATTTGTGTCTTGTTGCAAACAAAAAGGATCAATTTTCTTTGTGGCATCGTAGGCTGGGCCATGCAAGTTTTGATGTTTTGAACAAAATCATGAGAATGAAATTCGTAAATGGTCTTCCTAAAATAAACATTAACAAGGATTTGAGCTTTTGTGATGCATGTGCGCAGGGAAAACAGACCAAAAAGTCCTTCAAATCTAATGCACCAATAATCACTTCAAAACCATTTGAACTGCTTCACATGGACCGTTTTGGACCTACAAGAACACTTAGTCCCAATGGCAAATGATTTGGCTTTGTCATTGTAGATGATTTCTCTAGGTTCAATTGGGTTAAATTCCTAGATCATAAAAATGAAGTTCTGAAAATCCTTAAGGAATTCTTTATCAAGATTGAGCATGGAAACACAAACAAAATATGCTCAATTCGTACTGATCATGGGGGAGAGTTTGATAATAATTTATTTTTTTAGTTTTGCAGGAACCGAGGCATTGAGCATAAATTTTCCTCTCCAGGAACTCCAGAACAAAATGGAGTAGTGGAGAGAAAGAACAGAACATTGGTGGAAATGGCTCGCACATTTCTAAAATAGTTTTTGAAGCACAAAGAGTCAAAAATATGTACACTCTACAATTAGCAGAATTGAAAGATGTTAACCTATGTCTTGCAACTACAAAAAGTGAGGAGACTGATTTATGGCACAGAAGACTAGGACATGCAAGCACATCAGTGATCAATAAATTAATCAAGCATGATCTAGCTGAAGGTCTTCCAAAGCTTAAACTAAAGAAATCTGGCATCTGTATAGCATGTGCAAAAGGAAGCAAACCACGACATCATTTCAGTCTAAAACTGTGGTAATAACTTCCAAGCCTTTTGAACTCATTCACATGGATTTGTTTGGACCTATAAGAATAGTAAGTCTTGGAGGAAAAGTTTATGGCTATGTAATTGTGGATGATTATTCAAGGTACCCTGGGTATCATTTCTGGAAGCCAAATCAGAAACATTTTCGGCTTTTCTGATGTTCAGTAAATTAGTACAGAAGAACCAGAACTTTTAGATAATTAGTATTAGATCTAATCATGGTGGAGAATTCAAGAATGAAGAATTTGTCAGATTCTGTGAAGAAAATTGCATAGAACACAATTTCTCTGCACCAAGAACACCTCAACAGAATGAAATAGCAGAAAGGAAGAATAGAACACTGTTGGACATGGCCAGAACAATGCTTACAGAATACAATCTTCCAAATATTTTTCGGAAGAAGCAATCAACATAGATTGTTACATCATTAACAGGTGTATGATCAGACCAATTTTAAAGAAGAAACCTTATGATCTATACAAGAAGAAAAAGCCAAACATTAGTCACCTTTGACCCTTTGGTTGTAAGTGTTTTATTTTGAATAATGGTAAAGATAACTTAGGAAAATTAGTTTCTAAAAGTGATGAACATTTTCTGCTAAGATACATGATAAAACCTACAAGATATACAGTGTTTAATAGAAGAACTTAACTGTAGAACAATCAGTTCATATTTTATTTGATGAAACTAACCCTTCTATTAAGAAAATAGAAGAAGAAGAAGATGTTGTTAAACATTTGTGCAGAGATCTGGAACAGACATCTCTTGAGAAAAACAAGAAGAGAAAGAAGAGCTTCAACACAATAAGAACCATAGGAAGGACTACCTAGAGAATTGAGGTATCATAAAGATCATCCAAGAGAAAATATTATAGGTGATTCTCATGATAGGGTAAGAACAAGAGGTATGAACATTCCCCGCGATGTTTCTGCATTTGTTTCTCAGATTGAGCCTAGGACAATCAATGATGCACTGGCAGATGAATCTTGGATCCTAGCTATGCAAGAGGAACTTAACCAGTCCAACGCAGCCATGTTTGGACTCCTGTCCCTAGACCTTCTGACCATCCAGTTATTGGGACCAAATGGGTCTTTAGAAACAATATGGATGAATCAGGAGTAATCACCAGGAACAAGGCCAGACTGGTAGCACAAGGATACTCCCTAGAGGAAGGCATTGATTTTGATGAAACATATGCTCCAGTTGCTAGATTAGAGGCTACTAGAAACTTGTTAGCATATGCATTTCTCTTAACATCAACTTATTTCAAATGGATGTTTAAATTCTTTTCTAGATGGTTTAATAAAAGAAGAAGTCTATGTTGAGCAACCACCTAGTTTTGAAGAAAGCAGAATATAGTAGCCTTGTCTACAACAGAAGCAGGGTACATTGCAGCTAGATGTTGCACTTCATAAAATTCCAATACTGTGTGACAACACAAGCGCAATCAACTTGACCAAAAATTCAATTCAACATTCAAGAACCAAGCACATTGAGGTCAGACATCATTTGATCAGGGACCATGTAAGTAATGAAGATATTTTACTTGAATTTCTCTCTACAGATAATCAATTAGTTGATATATTCACTAAACCTCTCCCTAAAGATAGATTTACTTCAATAAGAAGAGAAATAGATATGTGCAATCCTGATTAAAAATTTACTGCACTACATGTTATTCATTACAAATTTTTTTGCTATGTCCTGGAACTTCGACTTCTCTGATGTTGGAGTTGTATTCTGCGACTCTCACAAAGTCGGAGTTTCGGCATTACGACTCTCATAAAGTTGGAGTTGTGTACTGCGACTCTTGTGGAGTCGGAATTTATGAATTTGGAGTCAATATTAATTTTAAAAAAAAATTAATTAAAGGCTTTTTTAATTTTTTTTTAAATAGGAATTAATTATAACAATTCATTCCCTTAACCTCAGCCATTCATCTCCTCATCTACTGTTTGTTACATTTCCTCTTTCTATATTACGACCTTTCCTCACTCTTTCCAAATCACCCTTTTGAACCGTCTCTGACTCTCCTGTCGTCTTCCTCCTAGTTCCCGTGCATGTTCTTCAACCCGACGAAACCGTCTACGAAGCTTCTGCAGAATCTCTCCCTTCCTCTAAAGAAAGGTAGGTAATTTGACCTATGTTGACCTTTTCAATATCCCTTCTATCATTCCTCTCAGTCTTCTATTTCATTTATGTTTAGATGGCCCATCTAGGGCTCCAAAAGGCACCTTCTTCACCCCTGAACAGTTTTAGAGGTTGTCTTCAGCCTAGGCCTCCATTTTCACAGGAAAGGTTGTAGATTTCAGTCAATTAACTGGTAGGCTTAGGTGTGTAGAAGAAACCCTAGAAGCTATGGGTTGGTCGAAGATTTGCTAGATCAATGAACCGACCTTCGAGGGTGCTCTGAAAGCTTTTTATCTTTCCCTCCAACTTTGTGCAGATGGGTCAGTGACTTGTTCAGTTAAGGGCACAATAGTCACAGTGTTAGAAGACTTATTAGTAGAAATCTTGGATTGCCTCAATTCTAGACACATAATCAGTGAGGCAGGTCCTTTGAGAAGCAAAAATTAGGGGTATTGGCATGTTGGGGTCTATCTCTAAGAAAGGGCTCCTGGTTAATGAGCTGTCTGCAGAAAAGAGAATTCTGCACTCTATTATTACCAACATCATCACCCCTAGGGCAGGCACTCATTCCTCCATCACTGCTAGAGATGGTAGTTTATTATTTTGGGCAGTTTAAAAGCATAGGGTCAACCTGCCTTCCATTATCTTGGAAAGGATGGTAGGGTCTAAGAGCTTGCAGGAGTCTCTCCCCTATGGACCCTTGTTGACCCTTATATTCAAGAGATATGATATGGATTTGTCTAATAAGATTATTGTTGCAGTAAAAGAGAAGATCGGGCTTTCCACTCTGAGGAGAAGACACTATATTTGTAAGTCAAGGTACAAAACATTTGGACTAAGGACTCTGTCCCTAAGTGCTCACATGAGGTATTTTCTGATGAGGCACAGAGTTCGTCCTCCATTCCTCCAGTTCAGCTTCCTGAGATTAGAAGTGAGGAAGATTGAATAGACGTACTAGTGGTACAACAATAAGCAGTTCAGGCTCCAGTCCTCTCCCAAGAACAAGATGCTCCTGAAGATACAATCAATCAAGTTCTAAGGGATTTAAGGGACAATGGAGTGGTTCAGGAAGAGGATATCCCTAGCACCACTCTAGTAGAGCCTTCCTTTGAAAAATACCACTATGTCTCTCCACCTCATGATGAGACCCAGCCTAGGTCTCAGGGGGAGACTAGCAGCAATATGAATAATGTGGTGGAGTTAATCATGAAGCAACAAGAGATGTTTGTTCTACAAATGCAAGTTCAGAAATTGATGTGATGTTCGACTTCATGTCTGAAGAGGTTCAGCAGATGAATGACCTGCTTCTACAGTTTATGTGCCAACAGGGCACTGGCAGCACACAAGTTCCTCCTGCTTAACTTGAGCAGCAGCAGCAACAGCAACCTTAGGTAGTGGTTCCACAACACAAGAAAAGTTCAGAACAATCAAATGTGGATCCAGTGGTAGAGTCAGAATAGCAGCAACAACCAGCACAAGAAGAGCAAGCTTCTGACTAGCAGTTGGAGCAGAAAGATCAGCCTATGGAGGATGTTGCTGATCCTAAGGTTTAAACCATTAAGAGAAGGGTTAGAAGGAAACTCTTTAGATCTGGTAACCCAGTTTTTCCCTCTCAACCCTTAACTATTTCCTCACCTCCTACTAATCCAACTCCTCCTCCTGCTACTGACCCTACACCTCCTCCCATTGTTGAACAACCTCCTCCACCTCCTTCTCAACCTATTCCCTCTACCTCATCTAATCCTCCTCCCTCTACATCTCAACCAGAGGCTGAACTTCCCACTTCCACAAGTACTTCACTTTCTTTTTATCCTATGAAGTACACTTTCCAGCCTCTCAAGGTAAACACAACCATTCTTCACACCTTAGCTCCTCATTTTTTCTACTCTCTCCGTGCTTCATCAACTCCTTCTTCGAGCAGATATACTCGTTCACTTGCTGAAATTATACCTAGTATGGTACTATCATCAAGAGTAGGGCGCCAATTGGAAGACAACTCTAGCCCTTCTTCCCCCATTTTGGTATACATTCATATACCATTTTGAGAACGACATGAACCTCTTCAAAGAATTCCTTTCCATTAAATCCTTTCTTGAAGTCCATGGGATGCCAGGCTACACGTTTGAAGACTGACTCTGTGACGGACCACGTTGCTCAAACTGTTAACCCACTAACGAGCTTGACCCGACTCCGCCTCCTGCGAACAGTCGTAGCCTAGCAAGGGATATATACACATGTCTGTGGAAACATAAAAGAACACACTAATATATATAAAAGATTCACAATCTCATACATATACACATTAGATTTACATAGCCAAATTTCAACAAAAGTCAAAGGGAAATACACAAGCCTGGGGCATACCCGAGGTACAATAGAAGAAAATCTACACTGCTAGAGGCGTCGGCCCAACACCGCTGCGACGCGGCTTCCAACTGGAAGACGGTAGAGAAACCTCTTGCTCTCCTTCACCTGTAGAGAGAAGGGGTGAGCCTCGTAAGTCACTGGCTCAGTAGGGAACTCCCCCAAAAATCGAGTAAACTAAACTCAAGTATGTAAGCAGGAAGCTATGCCAGCTATTTATAGAGTAAATAAGCAGGATATCAAAGCTATAATACCACTTACCACTTGTCATTAATACAAACCAATTTAAATAAGTAAACGGTAAAACCATAACCCAGGGTACGGGGTAATGTAGAGACCGCCACACTTAAGCCACGTAGACTGGTTTGCGACACCAGCAACTGACTCAGACAAAACACACAGGTCTACCTCTCAGCCTCGTAGCGACAGACGTAAGATCTAACTGCCGCTCCACCAGAACAAGTCAAACAACTGTGGAGACCAACCAACACCACAACCGCCGACCACACTGTCGCGGGCCCATGCTTGGCACCTTTCGAGACTCTGGCCTGAGCTCCCTAGAGTGAGGCACTGGTAAAAGGACTAGTTGGGGACCAGTGACGTCTACTCGTGTCCATACCCCCAACTACGAGTGCGCTACTATTGGATCGAAATGACACTAAGAATGTCCTAGAGGGGGGTGAATAGGACTTCTTCCTTTTTACAATTTTGCTTCTGAAATTGCACAACACTAATAAATTGTTAGAGCTTAGTGTGGTGTGAGTGTTTCAAGTGTAGACAAGGCAAAAACAATCACACAGTGGTTGCACAGAGATTTATCCTGGTTCGGCCCTTCCCACATGGAAGTCCTACATCCAGTCCTCAAGACAACCACTTGAGATTTCAACTAACTGCTAATAAATTGGCATTCTCTCACCCTTGAGAGGAAATTACAAACCCACTTGCTCCCAAGCAAGTCTTCCTAATCAGGGAACAACAACTGCCTTTCACAAGGCCTTCCTTACACAGGAGGGGCAATGGAGAAACAAACTTCTGCAGAAATTACACAAGAGAAATGAAAAGACTTGTGTTTGTCTGAACACAAACACAGACTTCAGAAGGATTCTAAGATTAGAGATGAAATGCAAATCCTAACTGAAATCAGAGGGTGGACTGAATCAATTACCATTGCCACCCAACACAACTAGGAGAGCTTTAGAGAAATTCTTCTAAAGAAGAAAAGAGCTCTCAGACTTTAGCTTTCAGAAAGGCTCGTGAGAGTTGAAGGAATTCGAATGTAGCTTGAATGCTCTTCTTCTAGAGTTGCCTATTGCTGTATGAATCAAGAGGTGCAAAGATGGTTGCTTTTAAACTTGAGCTCCTTTTATAAGCTTTCAGAAAGTAGTCATTTTAGAAGATAGCCGTTGGAGTTTGTGGCCGTTTGCAATTTTGACCTTTTGGAGAGAGCTCAAGTTTCCTTTGGATCTTGGTGATCTTATTGTTCAGAAGTCCTTCAGTTCTTGCATCTTTCCAAAGTCTTCAGATGAGGAGTAGTCATTCACAGCTAGAAGATAAGCTCTTGTCATCATAGACTGTGAATGAGTCATGCATAAAAAAATGTGCTCCAATAAATGCCTGTTACAAGGACAAGACAGAAAGAAGAGAGAACTCCATACCTTTTGAGGTAGGTAAGTTAGGTAAGTACAGAAAATAGGTATGGAAACCTCGTATGCACAAGCTTTCAGAAAGAGGATGTAGACAGACAGATAGGCTAAAAAGGTAAAGCATGGGTCTGTCAGTGGTAGGTGAGTCATGTCAAATGCCATGCATTTGAGAACTCATAAATGCATAGTGTCTAATGAATCCAGAAAAATCCAGAGCAAAGGCATTGAACAACTCAAGGATTATTTCTTTAAAATATAATAGAAGTGTTATGCACAGGATTTAAATGAATGTTTTAAGACTGATATGACTTGTTCTGATAGATAATAATAATAATAAAATAATATGATAATGACAGTTTTAATGAGATTATTGAAAGTTCATCAAAAAGATGCATGAAAAGATTTGAGGATAAATTTGCATTAGATGATAAGACGAAATCAGATCAGAAGAGAGTTTATTAAGTACAGAGATAATTACTGAAGTCAAATCCAAAGGAACATGTAATTCGACTGAAGAAATAGGAGTGAATCGACTTCAGTAAAGAAATAATAAGATAATTTGATTACTAACAAGACAATTCGACTCTAAGCATTGTAATTAGCAATGTAATTTGACTTCTGAGAAGACAAGGCAATTCGACTCCAGTAGTGGAAGTACTGAGATTTAATCTTTGAAGCATTCGACTGTGGTAGTCGAAGATGTAAGTCGAATCAAGAGTTGGATTTTTTAAGGTATTCGACTGTAACAGTCGGAGTTATCAGTCGAATCAGGTATAAAGAATATATGAAGCATGCGACTGTATCAGTCGGAGATATAAGTTTAATCATGTATAAAGTTGTGGACTTAAAAAATTTTCAAGTTTGTTTGACTTCGATTATGAAGGAGTCGGATTTGATAGTCGAAGCGAACAGTCAAATTTAGTAGGACATAGAGAGAGTCTGTGGACTTAGAAAAAATTTTGAGATGGAGGAAAAGACCTGAAATGTATCTGAATGATTTTTGTGATATGTAATTATTATCATTGTAGAATGTTATTTTAAAGAGTTTGTCATAGCAAAAATAATAGATATTTTAATTTAAGAAAATTCTTAAATTCCTTAGGGGTAGTTGCTCAACAATTCTCCCCCTTTTTGTTAATGACAAAAATATTTAAATTGACAGTAAAAAGCATAAGTGGAGAGTGAATATGCTGCTGTCTCTCCCCCTTTGTGGCATTAACGTAAAGGAAATCGTCACAAAGTTACACACTGTTGCATTCAGAAGTGACAATCATTAAACACATGATGCATAAAGAGATCCGATATATAACAGAAATTGATCAAAATACAGTTCATTACACTGTTCTAAAAATATAAGAATAGACTAATCAAGACCTAGACAAAGAACTGGGCAAGTACAAAGATCTGGGAATTTGAGCAAAATATGGTTGAGAAGGTCCCAGAGCTTTGTCTCATTTTCACAAAAGAAATTCTCAAACAAGGAGAGGTCATTGTTGTAGGAGGGATTAGTGGTAGGAAATTTCTTATGAGATTTGATGTGGCGCCTATGGAACCAGCCTATCTTGTAGAGAAATTTATCCCTGCTCAGACGATACTTGAGGGAAACAAACTTTTTAGAGGCTGCAAGAAGAAGAAACTCATGGACAGTGATGTTCCAGTGCAAGCCTTGGTTCACTGCTGCATCTTTGGCTTGATAATAACTAAGTATCTTTGAGCCCATTTATGACCAATGTTCTTCCTTAGATCTTTGAGACTTTGGACTAGAATTCATAAAGAGAGATCTTCATCTTTTCATAGTCCGAATGGTAAAAGAGATAAGCAGTTGCCCACTGATCTTCATTGAGTCTTTCAGATTCAGCAAAACATAACTGGAAATCCAACAGATGATGAGGGTTCTTGGAGATTTGAAGGAACACAAATCTGTGGAAGGACAATTTGAGCTTGTATTTGATTTTGAACCTAGTGGCAATGCGAATGAATCTGTTGAATACTACTTCAGCAAAATCTCTTCGGAAGGAAATGCTCCTATAAAAGATGGATGCAGTCCAAAGGGTAATGCCACAGTCATGGAGGGAATGATTTCTTTGACCTCTTAGCAGATTGTCCCATTGACCTTTAGAAACATCAGGCAATCCTAATTTGAATCTTTCGAAATTGAAGGTCTTCATTCTGATGAACTTGGCCTGAGAGTCCTAGAGAAGTTGTCAAACATGTCATGAAACCTCAAGGATAGGTGATGTTGGATAGTCAAAAATTGGTTTCTAGATTGAGTTTGCTGATATGGCTGCTTCTCCTGGATAGAGGTCAAGGAACTCCTTAGGAGTTAAGCTATGACTTTTCTGAGATATGAATTAGAGACCCTCAACTGAAATATGTGAAGTTCTAAGAAGAATAGGAAGCCAATGTTCGAAAGTGAACCCTGGCATCTCATGAACTTCAAGGGAAGCACAAATAGATAGATATTCTCTGAACAGATTCATGTGATGTTCAGAGTGGTAGATAAAGGCATACCAAAAGGGTGGAAGGAGTTTAGAAGGATTGTCTCCAAGTTTTGGTCCACTGGATGAGGAAAGCTGAATACTGGGGAGTATTTCAGCTAGATGGAAAAGTGTTTGCTTGGAGTTTGTTTTTGAGGCAGTGGGAAGACAAGAGAAATACTGAGGAGGTTGAGTGGAAAGAGTGAGAGAAAGAGATTTGGGAGGTTTGAACTGGTATTTCATTGGGTAGATTTTCAATTTGATGTCCTGGTGGAAAGGATCCATAGGAATAGTTGCAAGTGGAGTAGGATCCGGAGAAGTGGATTGTGAGGGAATTTCAGTGGTGAGAGGAGTAGGTGCAGAGGGTGCAGTTGATTGAGGCTTAGCTAAAGTTGGATTTTTAGGGTCTGGAGGAGGCTTAACAGATGGCTTAGCTGGAGAGGGATGAACTTGTCTAGAAGGAGGTTGAGGGAAGACTGGGTCACCATTTTTGACTAGTTTGCGCTTCAGTTTCCTCTTGATGGTTTGCACGTTAGGACTCAACTCCAGGGGTCTCTTAGCCGAAGATTCTATCTGGGAAGCCTGCCTGGGCTGGGAAACCTCAGCTGCTGCCACTGCCACTGACTACTTTTTCTGATACAGACTGCTACTGATGCTCCTCTTGAGGATGAAATACAATCATAGCTAAGTCTACTACTTGCTCTAAGTCTTTTTGCTGCTCATGAGGCTGCTCCTCCATACTCTGCTGCTTGGCCTGAGGCTCAGGCTTCTCGGATTGATCAACAACGGGCTCAACAATATCTTGAACATGGGATTCTGGCTCCATGTCCAGCTGCTACTCAGGTTGCTGCTCAACTTGCTGGAGAAGATCTTCTGTGGACTGCTATTCTTGAGCTGGCTTTTTAGGTTGAGGAGGATCTTGAGATTGAACAGGCACTTCTTGTTGCTGAGAGGATGAGGGCCCTGATGGCCAATAAGTGCCCTGTTGGCACACTAACTGAGGCAGCAAATCTTTCATTTGCTTAACCTCATCAGACATGCTATCAAACTTGGCATCAACAAACTCTATCTGCACTTGAAAAACTGAAAGCGTTTCCTGTTGCTTGCTCAACAGATCCAAAATTGAATTAAGACTATTACTACTCTCCCCGTGATACCTTGGCCAGGTCTCAAATTGAGAAGGGGAGAAGAGATGCTCTCTCTCTTCAAATTCTACTTCTGCAGGGATGTCATCTAATGCATTCCCTTTGCCTCTGATGTCTCTTAGCACTCCATTGATAGTTTCCTCAGGACCATCTGGTTCAGGAATAGAGGAGGTAATAGGAGTTTGATCTTCTTTCTCCTGGGTCTGAACTGGCACTTCAGATCTATCTTGAACTAGAGTCTCTATCACTGGTTGAACTATTTGAGGAACAGGAGGAACAAGAGATTCATCAGAGAATACTTCATGGTCACATTCTGTCACTGACTCTTTTACCAGAGATTATGTTTTTTACTAACCAAGGAGTAGTGACTCCTTCTTAGGGTAGTGATTCCTATCTTCTCTTTTATTCCAAAAGATATTTCTCCTAATAGATCCACTGAGTGCCTCTTGAATATCAGGGAGAACAAAGGACCATAGGGAAAAGATTCCTAGAGATTCTTGGCAGCAATCATTCTATCCAGGAATTCTAGCCAAATTCACTTTGTGCCTCTCAATTGCCCAAAATAACAAGTTCCTATCTCTAGAGGTGATATAAGAGTGGGTTCCTGCTCTAGGGGTCACAATATTAGAAATCACAGAATGGATCAATCTCTTTCCCCTGACAGTTCATTCACTGAAAGACCTTCTTACTTATAGAGGCCAAACTCCAATGATGTGTTCTTTTGCTTTTCCAAAGGCATTACTTCATTAAGCTTATGCCCGGAGTTTGGACATTCCAAAATCTCAACCAATAGTTCCTCAGAAATAGATATTTTGGTCCCTTTGACATATCCAAACACTGAACTTGCAGAAGAGATTTCCATGGTTACATAAAATGTTCTGACGACATTCTCTACAATGGGTTCTGAAATCTGGCACAACTTGGTCCAACCCATGGCATTGAGGGTGTCCTCTACCCAAGCACGACTTCCAGAAAGACGGGAGAAATCTACAACTTTTATTGGGCAAATGGGAATCTTAGCTAATCTCACCAGTTGATCAGGGGTCATCTGGGAGGATTCTGGAGCCCTAGATGAAGCCATCTAGACAAGGAGATGAACAAGACTCAGGGAACTAGTAGAGGAGTGATAGAAATGCAAGGGAGAGTTCCAGGATCCTACCTTTCTTCGAGGAGGATGGAGATTTCAGGGTCCTTCAGAAGTCTTTCACTGGAGAACAGTGAATGCGCGAAAGGGCAGAAGAAGACAAGGAAGTCGAAGGCAGATTTCGAAAGGGTGTCTTCAAAGGAGTCGGGATTTTCTTTTATAAAGAAAGACAAGATAACTGCCACTAGATTTCAGGATGAACGGACGAGATTAATGATTTGACCATTTAAGACATGAAAGGATGCGTCTTAAAGGAGTGTCAGTTACATAATTTTAAATTATAAGCGCCTTTTCATGATTTCATAATAAGTGGAATCATGTATTCGACTGCATCATCAAATGCAAGAATTATAACATAATTCGAATGCATAAGTCGAATGACTGGGACTTAGAATTTTTTTCGAGTGTTTTTCACAGAGTTCATACAACATAATCATGGCATACAATTCAAATGACATTTTACTTTGGTAAATTAATCAGGATTACACATACCCATTTCTCTTGTAATTGATGTGAATCTATCCTCCGGAAGAGGTTTTGTAAAGATATCAGCAAGTTGGTTTTCGGTAGAAATAAATTCAAGTAAAATATTTCCATTACTTACATGATCCCTGATGAAATGATGTCTAACCTCAATATGCTTGGTTCTTGAGTGCTGGATAGGATTCTTGGTCAAAATTTATTACGCTTGTGTTGTCACATAGCATTGAAATTTCTTGAAGTTGATGACCATCATCTTCCAATTGATGTTTGATCCACAAGAGTTGAGTACAGCAACTCCCTGCTGCAATGTATTCAGATTCTGTGGTTGACAAAGCTACTGAGTTCTACTTTCTGTAAGACCAAGATATCAAGCACCCTGCAAGAATTTGACAAGTACCACTGGTGCTTTTCCTATCTATTTTGCATCTAGCATAGTCAGCATCACTATATCCAATTAACTTGAATTCTGAACATCTGGGATACCAAAGTCCTAATTTACTGGTATTTATAAGATATCTAAAAATTCTTTTAACAGCATGAACATGAGATTCTTTTGGATCAGCTTGGAATCTTGCATATAAACAAACACTGAACATTATATCTGGTCTACTGGCAGTAAGATAGAGCAGTGATCCAATCATTCCTCTATAGATCTTTTGATCTACCTTTTTACCCAGAGGATCACTATCTAACTTAATACCTGAGCTCATAGGTGTTCCTAATGGTACACTTGACAAAACCATATTTAGAAAGTAAATCTGAAATATATTGGTTGACAAATGTGAGTTCCTTCCTTGGTCTGCTTTATTTGCAACCCAAGAAAATAATTTAGTTCACCCATCATGCTTATTCCAACTCACTTTGCATCAAATTTTCAAAAAACTTACAAAGTGATTCATTAGTAGAACCAAAGATAATGTCATCAACATAGATCTGCACAATTAAGATTGCATCTAAAAATTTCTTTATAAATAGTGTGCTATCTACTCTACCTCTTATAAAATCATGTGATATAAGATAAGTACTTAATCTTTCATACCAAGCTCTTGAACTTGTGTCAGACCATATAGTGTTTTCTTTAAACGGAAAACATGATTAGGATAAGTAGTATCTTCAAAACCACGTGGTTGCTCAACATATACTTCTTCTTTAAAATCATTCAGAAATACACTTTTAACATCCATTTGGAATAAATTTATATTAAGAGAACAAGCATAGGTTAATAAAATTCTAATTGCCTCTATTCTAGCTACTGGAGCATAGGTTGCATCAAAGTCTATGCCTTCCTCTTGGGAATACCCTTGAGCAACAAGTCTGGCCTTGTTTCTAGTAATCACCCCTCATTCATCCATCTTGTTTCTGAAAACCCATCTGGTTCCAATAACTGGATGGTCAGTAGGACTAGGTACAAGGGTCCAAACCTCACTGCATTGGAACTGATTAAGTTCCTCTTGCATAGCAAGGATCCAAGATTCATCACCCAGAGCATCATTGATTGTCCTAGGCTCTATTTGAGAAACTAAAGCAGAAAAATCACAAGGAATCTGCATACCTCTTGTTCTTACCCTATCTTGAGGATCACCTATAATGTTTTCTCTTGGATGATCCCTGTGAAACCTTAAGCCTCTAGGTAGCCCTTCTTGTGGTCCTTCAGGTTGTTGAAGATCTTCTATTTCTTCATTTTTGCCTTCTTCTTCAAGAGAAGTCTTTTCTAAATCCCTGTAAAGATCATCAACACATTCTTCTTCTTCTTCTATCCTTTTGATAGAAGGGTTATGTGACGGAACACCTCGTTCAAGCCCGTTAAGCCACTAACGAACTTCATCCAAGTACGCCTCCCGCGAACGGGCCGAAGCCTCGCAAGGGATATCATACACACGTCCGTGAAAACACAAAGGAACACACCTGATCATATATATGAATCACCAACTCATATATAATGTAGAAGAAAGGAACACACCTGATCATATATATGATTCACCAACTCATATATAATGTACAAGATTTACATAGCCAATTTTCAACAAAAGTACAAGAAAGTACAGGAGCCTGGGGCATACCCCGAGGATAAACTAGTACAACTAAGAAAAGAAACTACACTGCTGGAGGCGCTGGCCCAACACCGCTGTGATGCAGCTCCGAACTGGATGACGGTAACGAAACGTCCTCCTCGCCCTCACCTGTGGGGGTAGGGGTGAGCCTCTCTAGTCACTAGCTCAGTAGGGAACTCCCCCAACACCGAGCAAACCAAAACATAGGTACGAACGTAGTAAACTGCGCTAGCAATTTATAGAACAACTAAGCAGAATATTAAAGTTGTAAATGTACTCACCGTTTGCCACTACGTAAGGCAACTGTAATAAATAAACGGCAAACCCAAACAGGCGCACGAGCTACAGTAGAGACCGTCACACATGAGCCACGTGAACTGTTCGCGACACCATTGAGACTCAGACAAACTAACACAGGTCTACTCTCAGTCTCGCAGCCACAGATGAAAGGTCCAGTTGCCGCTCCACGTGAAAAAGTCAAACAACTGTGGAGACCAACTAAACACCACTCTTACGGACACAAACCGCAGGCCCATGCCTGGCACCTATAGGGTCTCTGGCCGTAGCACCCTAGAGTGAGGCACTGGAAAAGGACTAGTCGGGGACCAGTGTCGACAACCGTTGTCCGTACCCACAACTAAGAGCGCGCTACAAGTGACTAAAAACAAACTCAAGAGTCACTGTCCCACTGTTGTCATTCCCTCAGCGGACGTACAACTCAAACAAAGGAGTGAGGGTGTCCAGGACAGACGACACAGACATCGACGGTACAGCACAAGTATCGGGACAAAGCCCCAAGCTAACAGCCTGGCTCATAGAGAACCTGGGGCACCCAACTAGAGAGGTAACCACGGTAGGCGTCGTACTACTTGCCACGCACATAGAACCACGTGCACGTCACACACAAACCACGTGAAACGTCACGTAAATCTTAAGTAACAACTATTCACAACACGTCAACACAACACTGCTTGCGTGAACACCACGCAACTACGCAAAGAACCAACTAGCTACACAACCGAAGTGCTAGCTGCAAGAACCATGCACTCTCAGAGTGCCACAAGTGCCAATGCACCGCTCGTTATTGGTAAACACGTCGCATAATGATATTCGGATAAACCAATCACATAAGCCATGCATTCATAGACCACTCGGCTAAAGTCGGGACAGGGTCTTGCGTCGCCTTCAGATAGCGGCAGCCCGATAGGTCGCCTCAACACATTAACGCGACATAGAAACAAGTCGCGTTCACAATCTGAATGCGATGGCCACCTGATCACGACAGGGGGATCCGTCGCCTTAGCAGACGGAAACCATAATCTGAGATCCCCTCCACGGATTCCCAACCCACACCATGCAAACCACCCTTAATCATTGTTTTTCAAGCTTTAATGGGTTCCTAGACATGATATCTATTGTGTAGAAACCATTAAACTGATTAAACCTGCATTCCACGGAATTCTCGCCCCAGAAATGGGAGGAGTCACCCTACCTCGTGAAGAACACACGATTCAATGCTCCCCCGACGTTCTCTCGCTCCACGTGAGCTTCCACGACACGATCATGCCGAAATCACGAATTCCCGCTAGAATCGCCGCAACTCCCCTTCCCCTGGCCGAGCAGAACTCATTGCAGCTATGTCCGGCTGGGGTTTCTTAAAAACACCCAGCGGTTGGGAACGCGACATATCGTCGCGTCGCGACCTGATCACGATGGACCTAGGCGTCGCCTTCCCACCTATCGCTCTGTGCGCTACACGTGACGCACATGCAGACGATGAACGCCCCAAGGCGGTCAGCAGAACGCGACGGCCACCTCTGTCGCGTTCAAAACGCGACACTCCTCCCTGTCGCGATGACAGGCTGAGGACACTGGGGTGTTATAGGCCAAGACTATCGGTCAAATATGCCCTTGAAACCGCACACGTACCACACAGCAACCACATTGGCCTCACAATAGCCATCACAACCACTAAACACATGATCCACGAGGATCCGAAAAATGCACGACGTACAGGTTAGTTTCATCAAATATGACATGCACAGATTGTTGTATGGTTAGTGTTTTTCTATTAAACACTTTATAACCTCTAGGTTTTGAAATATATCCTAATAAAAAACCTTCATCACTCTTAGCATCTAATTTTCCTAAATTGTCCTTACCATTATTTAAAATATAGCACTTACAGCCAAAAGTACAAGAAAGTACAGGAGCCTGGGGCATACCCCGAGGATAAACTAGTACAACTGAGAAAAGAAACTACACTGCTGGAGGCGTTGGCCCAACACCGCTGTGACGCGGTTCCGAACTGGATGACGGTAACGAAACGTCCTCCTCGCCCTCACCTGTGGGGGGTAGGGGGGAGCCTCTCTAGTCACTAGCTCTATAGGGAACTCCCCCAACACCGAGCAAACCAAAACACAGGTATGAAAGCAGTAAACTGTGCTAGCAATTTATAGAACAACTAAGTAGAATATTAAAGCTGTAAATGTACTCACCGTTTGTCGACTACGTAAGGCAACTGTAATAAATAACGCAAACCCAAACATGTGCACCAGCTACAGTAGAGACCGCCACACATGAGCCATGTGAACTGGTTCGCGACACCATTGGCTTACTCGGACAAACTAACACAGGTCTACCTCTCAGTCTCGCAGCCACGGATGAAAGGTCCAGTTGCCGCTCCACGTGAAAAAGTCAAACAACTGTGGAGACCAACTAAACACCACTCTTGCGGACACACAGCCGCAGTCCCATGCCTGGCACCTATAGGGTCTCTGGCCGGAGCACCCTAGAGTGAGGCACTGGAAAAGGACTAGTCGGAGACCAGTGTCGACAACCGGTGTCCGTACCCACAACTAAGAGCACGCTACAAGTGACTAAAAACAAACTCAAGAGTCACTGTCCCACTGTTGTCATTCCCTCAGCTGGGTGTACAACTCAAACAAGGAGTGAGGGTGTCCAGGACAGATGACGCAGACATCGACGGTACAACACAAGTACCGGGACAAAGCCCTAAGCTAATAGCTTGGCTCACAGAGGACCTGGGGCACCCAACTAGAGAGGTAACCACGGTAGGCGTCGTACTACATGCCACGCACACAAAACCACGTGCACGTCACACACAAACCACGTGAAACGTCACGTAAACCTCAGTAACAACTGTTCACAACACGTGAACACAACACTGCTTGCGTGAACACCACGCAACTATGCAAAGAACCAACTAGCTACACAACCAAAGAGCTAGCTTCAAGAACCATGCACTCTCAGAGTGCCACAAGTGCCAATGCATCGCTCGTTATTGGTAAACACGTCGCATAAATAAACCAATCACATAAGCATGCATGCATAGACCACTCGTTAAGGTTGCGACAGGGTCTTACGTCGCCTTCAGATAGCGGCAGCTCGATAGGTCGCCTTCAACACATTAACGCGACATACAACAAGTCGCGTTCACAATCTGAACGCAACGGCCACCTGATCACGACAGGGGGATCCGTCGCCTTAGCAGACGGAAACCATAATCTGAGATCCCCTCCACGGATTACCAACCCACACCATGCAAACCACCCTTAATCATTATTTTTCATGCTTTAATGGTTCCTAGGCATGATATCTATTGTGTAGAAACCATTAAACTGATTAAACCCTGCATTCCACGCGATTCTCACCCCGGAAATGGGAGGAGTCACCCTACCTCGCGAAGAACACGCGATACAATGCTCCCCCGACGTTTCTCTCGCTCCACGTGAGCTTCCCACGGCACGATCATGCCGAAATCACGAATTCCCGCTAGAATAGCCGCAACTCCCCTTCCCCTGGCTGAGCAGAACTCGCTGCAGTTATGTCCGGCTGGGGTTTCTTAAAAACACCCAGCGGTTGGGAACGCGACATATTGTCGCGTCGCGACCTGATCACGATGAACCTAGGCGTCGCCTTCCTGCCTGCTACTCTGTGCGCTACACGTGACGCACATGCAGACGATCAACACCCTAAGGCGGTCAGCAGAACGCGACGGACACCTCTGTCGCGTTCAGAACGCGACACTCCTCCCTGTCGCGATGACAGGCTGAGGACACTAGGGTGTTGTAGGCCCAGACCATCGGCCCAATATGCCCTTGAAACACGCACACGTACCACACACCAACCACATTGGCCTCACGATAGCCATCACAACCACTAAACACATGATCCATGAGGATCCGAAAAATGCACGACGTTACAGGTTAGTTTCATCAAATATGACATGCACAAATTGTTGTATGGTTAGTGTTTTTCTATTAAACACTTTATAACCTCTAGGATTTGAACTATATCCTAATAAAAAACCTTCATCACTCTTAGCATCTAATTTTCCTAAATTGTCCTTACCATTATTTAAAATATAGCACTTACAGCCAAAAGGTCGAAGATGATTGATGTTGGGCTTTATTCCCTTGTAGAGTTCATAAGGAGTCTTCTTTAGAATGTGTCTAATCATGCACCTGTTGATGATGTAGCATGCTGTATTGACTGCCTCTGCCCAGAAATATTTTGGTAAATTATACTCATTCAGCATTGTTCTGGTCATATCCAGCAGTGTCCTATTCTTTCTTTCTTCTACTCCATTCTGTTGAGGTGTTCTTGGTGCTGAGAAGTTGTGCTCAACTCCATTTTCTTCACATTACTTCATGAATTCTTCATTCTTGAATTCTCCTCCATGATCAGATCTGATGCTTGTAATCTGAAATTTTTGATTTTTTTGAACTATCTTACTGAACTTCAGAAATGCTTGATATGCTTCTGATTTGGCTTCTAGAAAAGACACCCAAGTGTATCTTGAGTAGTCATCAACTAATACATAGGCATAAACTTTTCCTCCAAGACTGACTGTCCTCATAGGTCCAAACAAATCCATGTGAATTAATTCCAAAGGCTTGGAAGTTGTAACTATTGTTTTTGACTGAAATGAGGTCTTGGTCTGTTTTCCTTTAGCACAAGCTGAACAGATTCCAGATTTCTTAAGTTTCATCGTTGGAAGCCCCTCAACAAGATCACGCTTTATTATTTCTTGATAACTGAGGTGCTTGCATGACCAAGTCTTCTATGCCACAACTCAGACTATTCACTTTTGGTGATTGCAAGGCACAAGTTTACTTCCTTTAATTCTGCTAGTTGCAAAGTATACAGGTTCTTTACCCTTTAAGCTTCAAAAATTATCTTGTCATCTTTCTGGATGATACACTTATCATTCTGAAAGTTTACTGCATGTCCTTTATCACATAATTGACTAATACTTATCAGATTATGCTTCAGACCTTCTACATACATGACATCTTCAATTAGGTTCTTTTCATTAGTACCAATTGTTCCACATCCTAACACTTTTCCTTTTCCATTATCACCATATTTGACTTGACCACTTTCTTCTCTAAAACTTATGAATAACTTCCTATCTCCTTTCATGTGCCTTGAGCACCAACTATCCAAATACCATTTGGATGCCTTCAGCCGACCCTGCAAACAAAATGAAGTTGTAACTTTTGGTACCCAAATTTTCTTGGGTCCCTGAAGGTTAGTTTTAGGAATCCATCTTAAATTTCTAGTGGTGCATGTGCTTACTGTGTGTCCTAATTGATTACAGTGACTACAACATAAATCAAAAACATTCTTCATATATGCAAAATTGTTAGATTTCTGCTTTTGTTTGTACACATATTGATTTACCTTTTTGGTATTTTTGACTCTCTTTTCTGCTACAAATTTAAGAGTTGGATACACTTGAGGATGAATAATGTTTTCTTCTTCATTTTGTAGAGGTGTGTATCCTAATCCATATTTCATCTTTCCTATTCTAGAACCTTTTATGTTAACAAATAAAGAAGTTTTGCACTTAGAAATTTTTTCTATGGTAGCTTTTAGATAATTATTTTCCTCTTGCAACTTTTCTTCATTTTTAAGTTCCTTAAGATGTGATTCAATTTCCAAAATTTTGCTATTTTTTATTTTTTAAATCTTCACATAGTAGTTCATTGGTTGTTTTAGTTTCACTTAAACTTTTGTTTAACCTTTCTGTTTCATTTTTAAGGAAGGTGTTAGCCTTTTCTTGTTTAGTAGATTTAGTTTAACAATTTTCATTTGTTTTACTATAGTTTTATATTTTTCATAGAGTTCATTGAAAGCATCTTCAAGACTATCAGAATCGGATTCAGAGCAAGAAGTAAGAGGTTTCTGAGTTTACCTGTTCTAGTCCTGCCATGAGGGCTACATTTGCCTTCTCTTCTTCTTCTGATTTTGAGCTAGATGATTCTAAACTTGTTGCTTCCTCATTGTCACATGTTGCAGCCATTGCCTTCTTTTTGAACTTTCTGAACTTCTTTTCTTTGCATTTCTTCTTGTCGAATTTTTCTGCTTGATCCTTCTTCTTAAGCTTGGGACATTCAGATTTGTAATGTCCTGGCTGATTGCACTCATAGCAAGTTGGCTATTTCTTCTTATCCTTTTTGAAAAATTCTTTTTGAGCCAAACTTCTTCTTCTTTGCAAGAATTCTCTGCAATTTTCTTGAAAGCATCGCCTCATCATCACTGTCATCTGATTTCTCTTTTGAGTCTTCAGATGAGGAGGAATCAGCAATCTTCAAGGCATTTGAAATTTTCTTTTTCGAGGAGTTTTCAGAAAACCTTTCCATATTAATTTCATGAGCCATAAGGGATCCTATTAATTTACCAATAGATAATTGTGTTAAGTCATGAGCTTCCTCTATGGCTGTAACTTTAGGAGTCCAAACATTAGTTAGAGATCTTAATATTTTTCTAACTGTTTCTTCATTAGTTAGGATTTTTCCTAAAGCACTTAGTCCTATAATTATGTTGGAAAATCTGTTGTACATTTGAGTTATGTTCTCATTAGGAAGCATTTTAAACTGTTCGTATGGGGATACAAGTATATCTATCCTTGTTTGTTTAACTCTATCTGTACCTTCATAGGTTACTTAAGCTTATCCCACATTTCTTGGCTGTTTTACATGCTGAAAGTCTGTTAAATTCTCTTTTAGACAAAGCACAACAAAGATAATTTTTTGCTTTGTAATTTAAAGACATGTTTCTTTTATCTGCAATGGAAAGACCGCCAGAAGAAGATTCTCCAAGGATTTGAAAGTCACCTTGTTCTATTACCTGCCATAAGTCGAAGTCAGTACCTGTAATGAAGCATTCCATCTGCATCTTCCAGTATTGGTGCCCTTGGAACTGATTGGCGTTCATAGTTGTGAGCTTCAGATGCCATTTCTTCTCAAATCGTTTAGATTCTTCTGAGAAGACCTTGCTCTGATACCACTTTTTGGATCAAAATGGCACTAAGAATGTCCTAGAGGGGGGGTGAATAGGACTTCTTCCTTCTTTAAATTTTGCTTCTAAAATTACACAACACTAAAAAAAATTGTTAGAGCCTAGTGAGGTGAGTGTGATTGAAGTGTAGACAAGGCGGAAACAATCACACAGTGGATGCACAGAGATTTATCTTGGTTCGGTCCTTCCCACATGGAAGTCCTACATCCAGTCCTCAAGGCAACCACTTGAGATTTCAACTAACTACCAATAAATTGGCCTTCTCTCACCCTTGAGTGGAAATTACAAACCCACTTGCTCCCAAGCAAGTATTCCCTAATCAGGGGAACAACACTGCCTTTCACAAGGCCTTCCCTGCACAGGAGGAGCAATGCAGAAATAGACTTCTGCAGAAATTACACAAGAGAAATGAAAAGACGTGTGTTTGTCTGAACACAAACACATACTTTAGAAGGATTCTAAGATCAGAGATGAAATGCAAATCCTAACTTAAATCAGAGGGTGGACTGAAGCAATTACAATTGCCACCAACACTACTAGGAGAACTTGAGAGAAATTCTTCTAAGGAAGAAAAGAGCTCTCAGACTTTAGCTTTCAGAAAGGCTTGTGAGAGTTGAAGGAATTCGAATGTAGCTTGAATGCTCTTCTTCTTGAGTTGCCTATTGCTCTATGAATTCAGGAGGTGCAGAGATGGTTGCTTTTAAACTTGAGCTCCTTTTATAAGCTTTCAGAAAGTAGCCGTTTTAGAAGATAGCCATTGGAGTTTGTGGCCATTTGCAATTTTGACAGTTTGGAGAGAGCTCTAGTTTCCTTTGGATCTTGGTGATCTTATGAAGGATCGATAAAAGGTGTGGACAAGATCTAGAGGGGGGGGGGGGGGTTGAATAGATCTATGCCAACTAATGCGGAGGCTAAACCAATTTGGAAAAACCTTTGAATCAGAGTTAGATTGAAAGAAAATTTCACAGATCTGAAGAGAGATTAAGTGAGTTAAACAATTGGAGTGCGAAAAACAAGTTGATTAGATAGATTCAAACGATCCTATGCATTCATCTAACGAAGAGTAAATTCAAACCACAAGCAGACCAATGCACAAAGATTTTTAGGTGGTTCAGAAATCACACCACGTGACTCCTACATCCACCCCTCACACACAGTGAGGATCCACTAACAACCTGGGAAACACAACCCACACTGGAGCGTGACAACTCCACAACTGAGTTAGACAACTCACACACTACCGAGAGCAAGACTACTTTAGACTCTGAGCAAGACTGCTCAACCAACAACTTGAGTACGACGACTCAAAACCCTGAGCACAGAGGCTCACAATCACTTGCTAGAACAGAAACAACAAGATCCAGATCCTCTAGCAATGATCTGATCTATTAAGGACAATTTAAAAAATTGATGCAATTGATTATGCACAATTTCCAGAATAGCCAAGAAGAAACAAGAAAGACTCAAGACATGTGGTTGATAGTTCTTGTTCTTCAAGAAAACTCCCTTGTAGAAGCAGAATTGGATGGATCTTCATCACTTGAAGTCCCTTGGCCGATGCTCTGCAACTTTGATCTCGGGATCTTCCTTGAGTGCTTCACAATTGCTGGCTTCTACTTGATCTGCTCCCTTGAAGTTGATCCTAGTGCTTCATGTTGATCAATCTTCGATCCTTGTGCTTGGAGAAGGGTGAATTGAGGTGTGGAAGCACAGGAGGGAGCAAAACAGGGAGGAGAGACTCTCTGGCCACCACTTCCAGTTTCTGGAGGCTCTTAGAAGATTCTCTTGTGGATGGGTGCCCATTAGGAGGGTATTTATACCCTAAATATCCGAAAGATACCCTTGGGGTACGTGGGCACAAGATCCAATGTTGATCCACCTTCTCCCTAGGGTGCCACGTGTCCAGGAGGAATCTTAAGTCACAGAGATTCCGGAGTGTGTCGACCTGCCCAAGAGGTGTGTCGACACACTCTCCCAGACTGGCAAAACAAATCCCTCGGAGAGGTCTCTAGTGTCGACCTGAGATGATCCAGTGTCGACCTCATGTCCCAGACAGCAAAACAACCCTTCTGAGAAGGCTCTCTAGTGTCGACCTGATCTCATCTTGTGTCGACCTGCTTTGGCCATCTGAAAAACAGGCCTTCTGGGAGAGCCATCTAATGTCTACCTGCCTGCATTTGGTGTCGACCTACTTTGGCTATCTGAACAACAGACCTTCTGGGAAGGCTCTCTAGTGTCGACCTGCTCTAGACTAGTGTCGACATGAGATGGACTTTTCTTCACATTTCTGCCTTTGTTTTGAACCATTGTGTCGACACCACTGATGGTTGTGTCGACACTACCTTTGCAGAAAGTGTTTGTCCCTGAGAAAATAAACACATAAATCATTAGTTAAATATATTATCATGAATATCAATGATAAATGTGCTTGGAAACATGCTTTTTGAATTTTGTAATTTCAGGTGATGTATTTTACATGTTCCAATGGTTATGCATCAAAATCAAACTTGTCATCATCAAAATGTGAGGAGAAATGAATTATATTCACACTCACCCAACAATCTCCCCCTTTTTGATGATGGCAACATTAAGTTCATTTGGAATTGGAAATTTTCAATGAAATGTGATTTTAAGCATTTTCATTTTCTTTTATTTATACTTGTCAAGGACCTTTGAACAATTTTTAGTGACATTGAAATTTATACACATGATAGACACAATGTTACTAGAAATAAGCTATTTTCACACAAAGGTCAAGCAGCTTGACAAGCATTCATCACATTCACATTCATTCAAAAGATTTGCAATCACATTTAAGGCACAAAAATGGGCAGAGAAATTTCTATTCATTTCATTTCATTCAAGATGTGAACATTACAATTTCAAACAAACTTCTCCCCCTTTGACATTATCAAAAGAATTACATTATTGGGGAGCAGGAGGAGGAGGAATGGGTAACAAAATATTCTCAATATCCGTTAGCCTCTTTTCCATTGAAGTTAGACTAAACTTCATCTGAGCTTGGATAGTTGAGAGTCTTGTGTGTAGAAGATACTCCATTCTCTGTGAGTTCTCTGACATGGCAGCTTGAATTGCAGTGAATTCCTTTGACATTGGCTGTGATGAAGATGAAGATCCAGTTGACCAACCCGACCTATTCAAGACTTTGAATTCTTTCTTGAGTGCAGACATCTCTTCATCTATGTGAGTAGAGAGATTCTTCATACTTTCCAAGTCATCCACTAAGTGTGCAAATGATAGTCTTGTCTTGCTTATCTGAGATAGTGTCTCCTTTGTGTTGAAGACATCAGCTTGGGAATTTGCCAAAATTCCCTGAAGGACTGTCTCCAACTTCTCTTGATGCTCTTTGAGATCGACTGAAGCATCAGCCAAGGTGCCAATTAGCCTGTTGAATCTTTGAGTAGCATGGTCTGAGGCTGCCTTCTGTTCAATAAACCTGGCAGACACTGAGTTCTCCAACCTTTGTATCCTCAATTCAAAGTTTTCTTACATGGATTGAATGGAGGTGTTCAAGACATCAAACTTGTCATTTAGGAATGTGTACAACTCTGGTGGAACAGAAGGTCCACCAAAGGAAGAGGATGCTTGAACTGGAGGTGGTGGAGAAAATGATGGGATTTCAGGTTCAAGGTGCATGGAGGAGGAGGGCTGAGGTTGGGGAGAGTAAGGGGCAATGAAAGGTTCCTCAACTTCATCTGCCACATGAGGTTGATCCTCATTATGGGAGGCTGATCCTCATGAACTTGAGGCTGATCCTCTGGAGCTAGAGGCTATTCCTCTAGAACTGGAAGTTGTTCTTCTTGAACTGGAGGCTGATCCTCCAGAGCCACAGGGGCCTCTACTGCAGCTGGCCCTCTCCTTACCCGATCACCAACAATCCTAAAGCCCATGAATTTCTGAACATGCTTAAAGCAATAGATGTTGGACTTAGGAATCTTCTCAGATTTTTCATTCTCTAAAGACACACCAAAGTGTTTGAATACTTGAGTGAGATGGGCTGCATATGGAAGTGATCTATGCAAGTCTGCCCTAGTGGTCTCAGAGATAATTTGATACATGATGACATGAAGATTTATCTTGATGTCCTTGCTCATACAATACAGCACAAACCTTTGAATATCTGTAAGCCTATCTCTCCCACCACCTTGAGGTGTTATGATGGTAGTGAGCATGTGATGAGTAAGTCTCAACACAGGGGGAAGGTGTTGGTATTGAATTTTGTGACATGGGTTTGCTTAAGATCAGACTCATCTACAGGCAAACCAGTCATTATGGTATAGGCTTCATGAAGATTAAATTCAAAGTTGTGGTAGTCTTCACCTTCATCTGGGATCTTGAAGATTGTGGCTGCTAGGTCTGTTGGCATGTCTATGGCAATTCCTTTGATCTTTGACTTGTACCCTTCTTCTGTGCATTCCAAATTCTGATAGAATTCTTGTACAAGTCTAGGGTAAATGATACGAAATTCTGATATGAAAGACTGCCAAGACTGGAATTTGAAGAAGTTCAAGACTTCAGGAAATGCAGCAATGAGTTCACTGTCATCCAAATCCACTGTCCCTAGGTTTCAGGATGGTCTTCCCGGCACTTAGGGGTTTGGAAGGAGGTCTCCTAGTGGGCTGGGAGGACTCTGAGGAAGAGGATGAGGACTTCTCAGAAATTTCAGGAGAAGAGTCCAGGGTTTTCCTCCTAGGGTACATAGACCCTTGACCTCGACTAGAGGAGGATGCCCTACCTCTCTTAGCAGGTGAAGATCTCGGCTGCTCTGCAGGATCATGGCGATGCTTAGTTCTCCTCTCAGTGGAAGGAACATCATCTGCCGGATTTGGCCTTGCCGAAGCCCTTGATTTTGCTCCACGGCGAGGAAGCTGCTTGGGTGCCATGGAAGCAGAGTGGAATCGGGGATGATGGAGAGAGAGGAATGAGAGAAGATGGATGGAGATGAGTTGGAGGAGAGAAGAGATTGAGAGGATTCGAAAATCCTGCCGGATTTCAGGAAGAAACCGACCGTCGGGTCGACCTGGAGAAGAAAACAGGGTTTTGGATAACCTACCCCAGAGGAACAACACGCGCTTAACCGGCGCCCACGGTTTAATTGAGTCTGGCAGGGGGTTAGTGTCGACACTAGAAGAGGTGAGTGTCGACCTGAGTCAAAGTGTGTCGACACTAGATGGAGTAGTGTCGACCTGGCCTGATGAAAAATGTTGGATTTGAGTATGAAAAATTATGAGACTTTTGGGACATCATTATAATGATAAGAAATGGGTGGAATAATCATTTCAATGATATTTAAGAGACTAAAAATTCATTTGTTAAATTTTGCAAAAATTGAACACAATTCAAGTTTTATACAATATCCAACAGGATATGAGCATTCAGTGACTTGAGTCATTAAATGATAATTTGAGGGATATAAAATATTTAACAATCAACTACACACTACCATATTCTTCAATTCCAAAGAGATAAAAAAAATCTTTTAGACTGAAAACAAGTGTGTTGACAGTAAACATTTTTTAAGAACAACTTGATGATGGATAAGAATGATTCTTTAAACCAAATTCTCCAATGACAAATATATTTTGTTTTGAAACAAACTATCAAATGAGATATATCTTGTTCACTCAAGAACTAATGTTTTTTACACACTATAGTCCCTGGATACTGAAGATTTATCCATTATCAAGTCTCAAAGGGGTAAATGATGACCTTTTGACATGAAAATATACGTTTTTTAGACGCCAATATTTCCAGTTACTCAGTCATCATAAAAAATTGGGCATATTTATTTTGTTTTGCATTGATTTTTAATTTTTAATCCCCTTTGAACAGAGATAGCATTAGTGCCTCATGACATACATGGCATTTCATTCATTGTGAATGTGTGCAGTTTCTCAACACATGTGCCATTGCTCTGTTGAATTGATAGATTTTGGAGAGTTTTTGACAAAAAGATATCATCTATATCCAACATCAATTGCAAACAAAAACATGTTTAAGATCAAGACACACATTATCCTTCAGTCTTAGAATGAAATCTGAATTTCTATAGTTTTGAAGAATATAGGTGAGAATTGACAAATGAATGTAGTAGATCACTCAAGGGATCATTTTGAGACTCCAGGCACCTGAATGAGGACATCATGCAAGGAAATTGATGTAATGCAAGAAAAGTTTTGAATTTTTCAAAATACATGACTAGTGAATTTTCTAGCTCCCCATGAGATGAGGATTTCAACCACATTTCATCAGAATAAAGATATGCAAGTTTTTGAAATCAGAAATAATTCTCTTCGAACAACAAAAGCTCCCCCTCAACAATTGCATATTCATTCCTTGGTACTTGGCGTAGACACATACTCTCGCATAGTGAAAGTGTCCAGACAAGCAGAACTTGTCCTTCTTCAAATCACCATTTGATATACCAAGAAGTTCAACACAATGTGAGGTGAATAGTTTATTGTCAAAAGAAATAGAAGTGAAATAGAGAGAGAGATATGAATCAAGGAAGCAAATGAGTATGATAATGCAAAGAACTCCCCCTCAGAAGATGCCTAATACTCTACCGAATCCCAATAGACATTTACAAAGACCAAGTTCTCTCCTTAAAGATGAGAACCTACTGTCAGGAAGGGGTTTAGTGAAGATGTCAGCAATTTGCTTTTCAGTTTCTATACAGTGGAGTTCAAAAGATTTCTTTGCTACCTCATCTCTCAAGAAATGATGCCTAATTTCAATATGCTTGGTTCTGGAATGCTGAATGGGATTTTTAGACAGTTTATTGCACTTGTGTTATCACAAAGGATGGGAACACAACCTAACTCTTGGTTGTAATCAAGAATTTGATGTTTCACCCAAAGAATTTGGGTTCCACACCTACCAGCAGCAACATACTCAGCCTCTGCAGTTGACAGAGCAACTGAATGTTACTTCTTAGAAGCCCAAGATTAGGCACCCACCTAGGTACAAACACAAGCCACTTGTGCTTTTTCTATCTAATTTACAACCAGTATAATCAGCATCACAATAGGCAATCAAATCTAGTTTGCAATTAGCAGGATGCCAAATTCCTAAATCACATGTTCCAACAAGATATTTGAAAATTCATTTAACAGCTAGCATGTGACTTTCTTTAAGATTTGATTGAAATCTAGCACACAAACATACACTGAATTGAATATCAGGTCTAGAAGTTGTAAGATAAAGTAGAGAACCAATCATACCTTTGTAGGTCTTTGGGTCTACTGACTTACCATTTGAGTCTTCTTCTAGCTTAGCATTTATAGCAATTGGTGTGTTGGAGTGCTTGAGGTTCTGAAAGTCAAACCTTTTCAGAAGTTCTTTGACATACTTGGTTTGACTGATGAAGATCCCCT
The DNA here is from genome assembly GCA_014218235.1 of Colocasia esculenta. NCBI lineage: Eukaryota > Viridiplantae > Streptophyta > Magnoliopsida > Alismatales > Araceae > Colocasia > Colocasia esculenta. The sequence goes on from CM024761.1 coordinate 57,421,641, forward strand.
CATGAGTTTGGTTAACCTGCAATCCCAAGAAAAACTTTAGATCTCCCATTAAACTCATTTCAAATTCATTTTTCATTTGATTGGAAAATTCATTGCACAGGCTTTTTTGGTTGATCCAAATATTATGTCATCGACATAAATTTGGACTGCAATTATTTCTTTATTGATTGTTTTTGTGAACAATGTTTGATCAACATTACCTCTAGAATATCCTTTTTCAAGCAAAAAAGAACTCAAACGGTCATACCAAGCTCTTGGAGCTTGTTTAAGACCATAGAGAGCCTTATTAAGCTTAAAAACATGGTTAGGATGATTTTCATTTTCAAATCCGGGAGGTTGTTCAACAAAATCATTTTCCTTTATATATCCATTGAGAAATGCACTTTTAACATCCATTTGATAGATTTTAAATTTCATGGAGGATGCAAAAGCAAGAAAAATCCTAACTGCTTCTAGTCTAGCTACAGGGGCATATGATTCTTCAAAGTCAATCCAAACTCTTGATTGTACCCCTTTGCAACTAGCCTAGCTTTATTTCTTATGACTTGACCAGATTCATTAGTTTATTTCTGAAAACCCATCTAGTGCCAATGACTGTTTGGTCACTAGGTCTAGGTACTAATTCCCAAACTTGATTTCTTTCAAATTGATGAAGTTCATCATGCATGGCATTAATCCAATCAGAACTTGATAAAGCTTCATCAATTGATTTTGGTTCAACTTGGGAAATTAGAGCTAGTGGGTCTTCTTCATGAGCATGCAGGAATGAAGATCTAGTCCTAACTCTATCACGTAATTACCAACTACATTATCCAAAGGGTGATCTCTCAATATTCGATGTTCAGAAGTTACCTGTTGAGGGGTATTCAAATTTGGAGCACTGTTACCTGTTCCACTTGAAGATGGTGAATTGTTGTTCAAGTTCTCACCACAGTCTTCAAGCTCCTCAACAGTTGGTGAAGAGTCCACAATGAAGTCATCCTCTTCACTGTCTTGTTTTTCCCTGCAAGATTTAGAAGTGTTAGTTGAAAAAAGTTTTCATCAAATATAATATGAGGAGACTCTTCAACAGTTTTGTTTTTCAAGATGTACACTTTGAAAGCTCTTGACACTTTAGAATAGCCAAGGAAGAAGGCTTCCTGACTTTTAGCATCAAATTTGTCAAGATTTTCTTTATTTTATTGTGTACATAATTTGCACCCAAGGTTTTGAAATAAGAAACATTGGTTTTTTGTTTTTCAAAGTTCATAGGGGTTTTCTGATTTTGGTCTGATCAAAGCTCTATTTAGAATGTGATTTGTTGTGTTTACAGCTTTAGCCCAGAAGGATTTGGGCAATTTACTTTCTAAGAGCATGGATCTAGCCATCTCCACAAGAGTTCTGTTCTTTCTTTCCACAACTCCATTTTGTTCTGGAGTTCTTGGTGAAGAAAACTTGTGGAATATATGAAATTCAGCACACAAATCAGAAAAAGATTGGTTTTCAAATTCACCCCCATAATCAGTCAAAATATTTTTGATTTTATATGAATAATTTGTTAAGGCAGTGGTACAGAATTTCTTGAACTTAAGGGAAGAATCACTTTTGTGGGACAAGAAGATAACCCAAGTAAATCTAGTAAAATCATCAATGATTACAAATCCATATCTCTTGCCACTTAGACTTAGAACCTTTGTTGGGCCAAAAGGTCCATGTGAAGTAGTTCTAGTGGCCTAGATGTGAACTTCATTGAAGTTCTTAAAAGATTTCCTGGTTTGTTTTCCTTGGGCACAGATCCCACAAACTTGATTTTCAATGTTTGAAAAGGATTCACGAAGACCCTTAACCAGATTCAGCCTTAACAATTTCTTTAAAGTTCTGAAACTTGCATGGTCAAGTCTTTTGTGCCAAGTCCATGCAATTTCATCTTTATTTGCAACAAAGCAAAGATTTTCAGAAAAGTTTTTATTAAGGTCAATCATATAAACATTGTTTTCCCTTTTTCCAAAAAAATAATTTTATCAGTTGATGAATCAATTATTTTGCAAAAATCAGATTCAAACACAACTTTGTGACCTTTGCCACATAGTTGGCTGATACTGAGCAAGTTGTAATCAAGACCATCAACTAATAAAACACTATCAATAGAGTTTGAGGAAGTTTGACCAACCTTTCCAGATCCAATGATCTTTCCTTTATTTTTACCCCCAAATGTTACTGAACCTCCCTCTTTCTCTAGCAGGAAAGAAAATTTAGCTTTATCTCCAGTCATGTGTCATGAACCTACTATCAAGGAACCACACGTTTGAATTGGGTGCACGACCTTCCTGCAAGATCAATCAATGAAGAGAAGATTTTGGTACCCAAACAGTGTTGGGACCATCAGAATGTTTGGACATTTTCATCAAATCTCTTCTTATCAAATTTGTTTTGTTTTTTATTTTGATTTTATGACATTGGTGTTCTCTGACTTTTTCATTTTCTTCTTTTCTTTAGGAATGAAAACACCAGTGTTTTTGGTAGGAGGGGTGTTTTTCATTTGAGCATGAGAATTCAGATAGGAGGTGGAAATCCAAGATTTTGTTGGTACATCAAAAAGTTTGGATAAAAAATTGAGGATGATACTGAAGGATCGAATAAATGTGTGGAAAAGATCTAGAAGGGGGGGATGAATAGATCTTAGCCACTTTTGCGGAAGCTTAAGTAATTTGAAAACTATTTAGAATCAGAGGTAATGTTATCAGTGAAAACTACAGATCTGATTAGATTTGAGTGAATTGAAAAACTTAGATGTGAAGCAAGTTGATTAAGTGAATTAAAAACGGATCCTATGCAAACATCTAGCGGATGAATCAATCAAACCACAGAAGACAAATGCACAAGGATTTTTTAGGTGGTTCGAAATCACCCAAGTGATTCCTACATCCACCCCTCACAACCCGTGAGGCTTCACTAACACAACTGGGCTACACAGCCAAAGGAGCCTAACAACTCCAACACTTCAGAGCATACAACTCACACAACCTCTAGAGCAAGACTACTCTAGAAACACAGAGCAAGACTGCTCAAACCAACCTTGAGCTTGACAACTCAAACCGAGCTCGACGGCTCACAACAACCTGAGCACAATGCTCACACTAAAACTTGCTAGACACCAACTTAAGACTAAGATCCTCTAGCAACAGATCTAGTCGAAATTTGAGAACTCTAAAGAGAGTTATGCAGAAGCACTTGCATAATCTCAAAAGATATCTCAGAAGAACAGAAGAAAAGATAAATTGTATTGAAAGGCTTCGTTCTTCAGTGTACTCCTTGTAGAAGCTTGAATTGGGAAGAAACTTGTGAAGCTTGAAGTCCAAGTCGATACTCTGCAATCTGAGAAGTTGGATCTTCCTCGAATTCTTCACCAAAGAAGTCTTCTACAGGATCTGCCTCCTTGGAATGCTTCAGAGGAGTCTTCAGGAATCAAATTCCAATTCCCACACCTTGAATTGGTGGAGATTGGTCTTCTGGAAGCACTTGGAGAGCAGAGGAAGGAGACACGAGCTCTTTTTGGCCGCCAAGAGTTTTCTGGAGGCTCTAAGAGAGTTGGGTCACTTCTTGCGTGGATGGAGGGCCAATAGAGGTTCTTTTATACCCAAAAGAGTCCAAAGGTACCTTTAGCTATAGGGCACACGATCCTAGGTTGATTCCCATCGGCCTGGGCTGACACGTGGCACCCATCAACTTTAAGATGAAAACTTCCCGTAGTGTGTCGACCTGCCCTGGTGGTGGTGTCGACCACTGCCCAAATTATGAAAAAGCTGTTCTGGGAACTGGATCTAGTGTCGACCTGCCCTGAGAGTGTGTCGACCTGCTGTCCCAATTCTCTGAATAGTCTGTTCTGTGATCGGGATCCAGTGTCGACCTGCTCTGTGAGTGTGTCGACCTGGGTGGACTGATTCCTGAAAAACTGCAACTCGTGTCGACACACTCTTGACTCGTGTCGACACAGTCTCAACATTTTTACACATTTTGCCTTTGAATCTGTGTTTTGTGTCGACACCATTGATGGTGTGTCGACACTCTTTTGCATAAAAATGTTTGTACCTAAAATAAAACACATATATCATTAGTTAAATGATTTATCATGAACATCAATGATAAATGTGATTTGAAATATGCTTTTTGAACATTGATTTCAGGTATGATGTTTTTGACATGTTTCAATTGAATTGCTTTAAAATTACCTCTTGTCATCATCAAAATAGGAGGAAATGATATGAATATGCATTCAACCCCAATCTCCCCCTTTTTGATGATGGCAACAATAAATCCATATTACAATGAGGTTTTGATGAAATGAGATTTTAAGCAATTTTTTTTGTTATTCACATTTTTATTTTCTTTTTGTTTAAACTTGTCAAAGACCTTTTGATATGTTTTAGTAACAGATGATGATGTACTTGTGGAACACAATGTTACTTGAAATGAGAATTTTTGTACATAGAAGTCAAGCAACTTGACAGTAATCATTCAATCACATTCACAAAATTTTCAATCACATTAAATACACAATTGAGAGAATCATTCAGCCAAGCAACACTTTTCATTTCATTCAACAAGAGAACCATTACAATCATTCCAAAAGATTACAAACATTTGTTCTATCTTTCTTTCTTCTCCCCCTTTGACATCATCAAAAGAGAAATTACATTAAGTAGAAGATGGAGAGGAGGAGGAATGGGAAGAAGAATGGTCTCTATGTCAGATAGTCTCTTCTCCATGAAGTTCAAGCTAGTCTTGATTTGATCTTGAATGGTTATCATTTTTGTGCTCAAAAAGTGTTCCATTCTATCTGAATTTTCTAGCAAGGTGGCTTGAAGTCTGGTTAGATCAGCTGCACTGTGTTGTGAAGAAGATGATGAGCCAGCTGACCAACCAGGTCTTTGCATTATCTTGAATTCCTTGGTCAAATCTGTAATCTGCCTGTCAATGTGCTCATTGAAGTTCCTCATACTTTCCAAATCGTCCACAAAATGAGCAAATGACAATCTGGTGCTGGAAATCTCATGCAATGTTTGCTTGGTGTTGAAGACATCTGCTTGGAATTTGCCAATACTCCCTTAAGAACTTTCTCTCCACTTGTCTTGATGCTCTTTTAGCTGTAGTGAGGCATCTGCCAGTGTTCCAATCAATCTATTGAACCTTTGAGCTGCATAGTCTGAAGCAGCTTTCTGTTCTATGAACTTGCAGATACTGTGTTTTCCAGTCTTTGAATCCTCAGCTCAAATGATGTGGACATGGATTGAATTGAGGAGTTCAAGGATTCGAATTTGTCATTGAGGAAGGAAATCAATTCTAGTGGAACAGGAGGCCCACCAAAAGATGATGGTTGGAATGAGGTTGTGGAGAAAAATGAGGAAGCTGAGGTGAGAGAGGGGCATGAAAAGGAATGTCATCTTCAGTAGGAACTTGAGGCTGATCCTCATGCACAAGAGGCTGATCCTCTTGACCTAGGGGCTGGTCCCCTTCAGCTGGAGGCTGTTCTTCTTGTGCTTGGGGCTGATCCCCTTGAACTTGAGGCTGGTCCTCCTGAGGTTGGGGCTGTTCCCCTTGATCTTGAGGTTGTTCCTCTTGAGCTTGAGGAGCCTCAACCACAGCTGGCCCTCTTCTAATTTGATTGCCCTCCAATCTAAATCCCATAAACTTCTGGATTTCTTAAGGGTGTAGATATTTGACTTGGGAATAGACTGGGACTTCTCATTCTCCAAGGGCACACCAAAGTGCTTGAACACTGAGGTCAGATGTGCTCCATAAGGAAGTATCTCTTTAGGTCTTTCCTTGTTGTTTCAGAAATGATTTGATAGAGAATTACATGGAGGTTGATTTTTATGTCTTTGACCATGCAGTAAAGGATGAACCTCTGGATGTCTGTCAACCTATCCCTTCCACCACCTTGAGGGGTAATTATTGTGGTCAAAATGTGGTGGATGACCCTTAACACAGGTGGAAATGAGTTGGCGTTGAACCTGGTTACATAGGTCTGTTTGGGATCTGATTCATCTGCAGGAAGGCCTGTCAAGATGGAATAGGCTTCATGAAGATTAAATTCAAACTCATGATAGTCTGCCCCTTCATCTGGCACTTTGAAATGGAGGCAGCTATTTCAGTGGGCATATCTATGGCTATTCCCTTGACCTTTGATTCATACCCTTCATCTGTGCAGGTGAGGTTCTTGTAGAATTCTCTAACTAATCTTGGATAGCAGACTTGAAACTCAGAAATAAAGGGTATCCAAGATTGAAAGGAGAAATAGGTTTGAATTTCAGAAAAAGAGTTTGCTAGTTGAATGTCTGAATGGTCTAGAATTCTGGGCTTCAAAATCAGCTTGGCTGCACTGACTGACTCTGAGGGAATGTCCTCTTGAGACTCAGACGAAGAGGAAGATGACTCCTCAGGGTTTTCAGAGGATTCGTTCAGAATCTCTGTTCTAGGGTTTGGAGGAGAACTACCTCTTCTTGAAGATGAAGGTCTACCTCTCTTGGCTGCCCTTTGAGGTGCTAAAGAGGATCCTGGTTGCTCAATAGGATCATTCCTTGCTTAGACCTTCTTTCTGACTGGGCAACAGCACTATCTGCCGGAATCGGCCTTGAAGAGGCACTGGACCTTGCGCCACGGCGGGGACCCAATTTCCTGACCATGGTGCAAAGGAGAGTGGAATTCAGAGAGGATGGAAGAATGGAGAGGTGATGGAAGGAGGATGAGAGCTAGAGAGAAATGAGAAGAGTTCTTGCCGGAAACAGTGAGAATTTGGCCGTCGGGTCGACCTGATGCCTAAAAAAGAGTGCAGTGGTATACTGCGCCGCAGGAACAGGATGGCTTATCATGAGCCCGAAAGGTGTGAAAAAAAATCTGGCAAGAAGGCAGTGTCGACACATGATGAAGGTGTGTCGACCTGACCGAAAGTGTGTCGACACGAGAGTGAATTGTGTCGACACGCCTTTGAAGAAACTGTGAATCTTTTGTTTTTTTATTTGAGAGGAAATTTTGGAAAGATTTGGGACATCTTTAGAATGATAAATAATGAGAGGAATTATCATTTCAAGGATTTTTAAGAGGCTTTAAAAATTCATTTGTTATATTTTGCAATAATTCATCACAAATCAAGTTTTTCAAGCAATTTCCCAACATGATATTAGCATTTCAGGACTTGAGTCAACAAGATGATAAATTGAGGGATATAATGTATCTAACAATCAACCAAAAACTACCATGTTTCTCAATTTTCAAGAATTAAAGATGTCATCTAGACCAAATACAATTGTGTTGAAAGTAAAACACAAACTTAAAGAACAACTTGATGAAGGAAGAAGATGATTCTTTCTAAACAAATCTCCATAATTTTCATATTTTTGTTCTTTTAACAAACTATCAAATGATATAAATCTCTTTCACTCAAGTACTAGTGTTTTTTACACACCATAGTCCCTGATACTTAAGATTTAGTCATTGTCAAGTCTCAAAGGGGTAAATGATGACCTTTTGACATGAAAATATACGTTTTGTAGACGCCAATATTTCCAGTTACTCAGTCATCATCAAAAAATATAGCACATTTTTGCTTGGTTTTGAATTAATTTTCAATTTTGATCCCTTTTGAATAGAGTTAGCAATAATGCCTCATGACATACATGGTACTTCATTCATTGTGAAGGTGTGCAGTTTCTCAGCACAGATGCCATTGCTCTATTGGATTTTACATGATTTTGGAGAGTTTGTGAGATAGAATTCAAATACATCCAGTCATCAGTTGCAAACAAGGAAATGTTTTAAGTTCAAGACACAAATTGTTATTTAGTCTAGGAAGAGATCTGAATTTCTGTGGATTGAGAGACATAGTTGAAAGTTGATTAGTAAGAATATAATAAATCACTCAAGGTTCATTTTGTGACTCTAGACTTTAGAATGAGGACATCATGCCAGGAATTGATGAAATGCAAGAAGGTTTTGAATTTTACAAAAGATGACTTGTGAATTTTCTAGCTCCCCCTGAGATGATGATTTTAACCATTTTTCATCAAAATAAAGATATGCAATTTAAAATCAGAAAGAAATTTTCTTCTTGGACAACAAGAACTTCTCCTCAAATTGCAGATTCATTTCTTGGTACTTGGCGGAGATAAGCTCTCATGCATAGTGAAAGTGTCCAGACAAGCCTAACTTCCCTTCTTCAAATCACCATTTGATATACCAAGTAACTTCAATGCAATAAGAGTTGAAGAATTCATTGCCAAAAGAAATGGAAGTTAAAACTGTGCAAGTTTTGAAATTAGAAAAGAAATCTCTTTGAACAATAAACTCCCCCTCAACTATTGCATATTAACTTCTTAGTACTTGGCGGAGATTTGTTCTCACGCATAGTGAAAGGTTCCAGACATATAACCCTGTCCTTCTCCAAGTCACTATTTGATATACCTTGAAGTGTCAACACAATAAGAGTTGGAGAATTTATTGTAAGAAAAAGAATTAGAATTGAAAGAGAGAGATATGAACAATGTGAATGAGGGAAGCAAAGAGCTATGAAATGCAACGAACTCCCCCTTAGACAATGCATAACACTCAACCCAAACCTAGAGAGAAATCAAGAAGGTGGACACCTGCAAAGACCAAGTTCTCTCCTTAAAGATGAAAATCTATTTTCAGGAAGGGGTTTTTAAATATGTCTGCAATTTGTTTTTCAGTTTCAATGAAGTGGAGTTCAAAAGACTTCTTTGCAACCTCATCTCTCAAGAATGATGCCTAATTTCAATATGTTTTGTTCTAGAGTGCTGAATGGGGTTTTTAGAAAGGTTGATTGCACTTGTGTTATCACATAGGATGGGTACGCACCCTAAATCTTGGTTATAATCAAGAAGTTGATATTTCACCCAGATGAATCTGAGTTCCACATCTACCTGCCAAACATATTCAGCTTCTGCAGTTGACAGAGCAACTGAATGTTGCTTCTTAGAAGCCCAAGAAATAAGGCACCCACCTAGAAATACACACAAGCCACTTGTGCTTTTTCTATCTAACTTACACCCAGCATAATCAGCATCACACTAGGCAAACAATTCTAACTTGCAACCAGTAGGATACCAAATTCCTAAGTCACATGTTCCAACAAGATATTTAAAATTCTTTTCACAGCAATCATATGACTTTCTTTAGGATTAGATTGGAATCTAGCACATAAGCACACACAATTGAATGTCAGGTCTAGAAGTAGTAAGGTAGAGCAGAGAGCAATCATACCTCTGTAGGTCTTTGATCTACTGACTTACCATATGGGTCTTCTTCTAGCTTAGCATTTATTGCAATGGGTGTGTTTGAGTGTTTAAGGTTCTGAAAGTCAAACCTTTCAGTAGCTCCTTGACATATTTGGTTTGACTGATGAAGATTCCTTCATTGGTTTGGTTAACCTGCAATCCCAAAAAGAATGTTAAATCTCTCATTAAGCTCATTTCAATTCATTCTTCATTTGATTTGAAAATTCAGTGCAAAGGCCTTTATTAGTTGATCCAATATATATGTCATCAACATAAATTTGGACAACAATTATTTGATTTTTTACTATTTTTGTGAACAATGTTTGATCAACATTACCTCTAGAATATCCTTTTTCAAGTAAGAAGGAACTCAAACGATTATACCAAGCTCTTGGAGCTTGTTTAAGACCATAGAGTGCCTTATTAAGCTTGAAAACATGGTTAGGATATTTTTCATTTTCAAATCGAGGAGGTTGTTCAACAAAAACATTTTCCTTTATATATCCATTTAGAAATGCACTTTTGACATCCATTTGAAAGACTTTGAATTTCATGGAGGATGCAAAAGCAAGGAAATTCTCACAGCTTCTAGTCTAGCTACAGGGGCATAAGATTCTTCAAAGTCAATTCCAATTCTTGGTTATACCCCTTTGCAACTAGCCTAGCTTTGTTTCTTATTACTTGACCCTTCATTCAATTTATTTCTGAAAACCCATCTAGTGCCAATCACTGTTTGGTCACTAGGTCTAGGCACTAATTCACACACTTGATTTCTTTCAATTGATGAGTTCATCATGCATAGCATTAATCCAATCAGAATTGGATAAGGCTTCATCAATTGACTTGGGTTCAATTTGGGAAATTAGAGCTAGTGAGTCTTCTTTAGTGTTTTGCAAAAAGGATGATCTGGTCCTAACTCTATCATTTAAGTTGCTACTACACTGTCTAATGGGTGATCTCTTAGAAACGAGGTTCAGAAATTACCTGTTGAGAAGTGCCCACTTCTGGAGCAATGTTACCTGAACACTTGAAGATGGTGAGTTGTTGTTCAGGTTCTCTTCAATGTTGTTAATCTCCTCAACTGTTGGTGAAGAATCCACAATGAGGTCATCCTCTTCATTGTCTTGTTTTTCCCTGCAAGATTTAGAATCATTAGTGGAAAGGAATTTTCATCAAAAATAACATTTGGTGATTCTTCAACAGTTTTGGTTTTTAATATGTACACTTTGAAAGCCCTTGACACTTTAGAATAGCCAAGGAAGATAGCTTCCTGACTCTTAGCATCAAACTTGTCAAGGTTTTCTTTGTTGTTATTATGTACAAAACACTTGCACCCAAAAGTTTTGAAGTAAGCAACATTGGCTTTTTGTTTTTTCAACAATTCATAGGGGGTTTTTCTGATCTTTGGTCTGACCAAAGCTCTGTTTAGTATGTGATTGGCTGTGTTAACAGCTTCAGCCCAGAAGGATTTGGACAGATTACTTCCTAAGAGTATGGATCTAGCCATTCCACAAGAGTTCTATTCTTTCTTTCACAACTCCATTTGTTCTGGAGTTCTACGTGAAGAAAACCTGTGAAAGATTTGAAATTCAACATATAGATCAGAAAAGGATGTGTTATCAAATTCACCCCCATGATCAGTTAAAATGTTTTAATTTTAAATGGATAGTTGTTAAGATAGTGGTACAGAAATTCCTGAATTCAAGGCATGCATCACTTTTGTGGGATAGAAAAATAACCCAAGTAAATCTAGTAAAGTCATCAATGATTACAAACCCATATCTCTTGCCACTTAAGCTTAGAACTATTGTTGGCCCAAAGAGGTCCATGTGAAGAAGTTCTAATGGCTTAGATGTGAGTACTTCATTGAAGACTTTAAAGGATTTCCTAGTTTGTTTCCTTTAGCACATATCCCACAAATTTGACCCTCAACACTAGAAAAAGATTCAGGAGACCTTTAACCAGATTCAATCTTAACAACTTATTCAAAGTTCTGAAACTTGCATGGCCAAGTCTTTTATGCCAAGTCCATGCAATTTCATCTTTATTTGCAACAAAACAAAGATTTTCAGAAAAGTTTTTTATTAAAGTTGATCATGTAGACATTGTTTTCTCTTTTTCCAAAGAATTTGATTTTATCAGTTGATGAATCAATTATCTTGCAAAAATCAATTCAAACACAACTTTGTGACCTTTATCACATAGTTGGCTGATACTGAGCAATTATAATCAAGTCCATCAACTAACAAAACATTATCTACTGAGTTTGAAGAAGTTTAACCAACCTTACCAGATCCAATGATCTTTCCTTTATTTTTACCTCTAAAGGTGACTGACCCTCCCTCCTTTTCAATTAGACAGGAAAATTTGACTCTATCTCCAGTCATGTGTCGTGAACACCCACTATCAAGAAACCAAACATTGGTGTTGGATGCACGACCTTCCTGCACGAAGATCAATGGAGAGAAGATTTTGGTACCCAAACAGAGTTGGGACCATCAGAATGATTTAATAAAGACATCAAATCCTTTCTCACCCAAATTTGATTTGTTTTAGATTTTTTTGTTTTGTTACTTTGGTGTTTTTTCAGCAGCCTTTTTCTGTTTGTTCTTTCTTTTAGGAATGAAAGCACGAAGATCCTTGTTTTTGGTAGGAGGGGAGTTTTTCATTTGAAAATTTGAGTTCAGAGGAGGAGGTGGAATCCATGGATTTGTGTGGTACATCCAAAATTTGGATAAGGGAATTGAGGATAATACCAACAGGGATTTTCATACCATTGGTTCCAAGGATTAGTCCAATTTTCTTGAAGTATTGTCTTGGAGGTCCAAGGTTCTTCATGGATTATTTCTTTTCCCCTTTTTCTTATTTTTCAGATTTTTATTTGAATTTTTGGTTGAGTTGTTTATGTTTTTTGGTGTTGAGCAGTCGACCTCTCCTGTATTGTGTCGACACATCAGCCACAAAAGTCTTCTTCTTCTTGTGGACTAGTGTTGACCTATCAGGGGACTGTGTCGACTTGATAGTCTTCTTTTGTTTTTTGATTTTTTGCTTTGTTTGGTGTTTTGTTTGAGGTTTTATTTGAGTTTTGTTTGTTGTTTGTTGGATTTTAGTGTTTTCCAGATTAGGACCCTTAACAAAATTAATTAGTGGTGCTTTTCCCTTTTTCTCACTGGATTTGTTTTTTGTTGGTTTCTTTTTGTTGAATCCTAATCCATGAGATGTGGTTGTCATATTGGATCCTAGCAATGCCTCTAGGTTATCTTGGCCTTTTGTGAAGGTTTGGATAACCTCCTCCCTTTCTTTTTAGTTGTTTTTTAAGAGCTTCAATTTCTTCTTCTTTTTCTTTTCTATGTTTTTCTTGTTTTTCAATTTCCAAGCTTTTCAGTTATGTTTCTGAATTCTTGGGAGGCCTTTTGAGAGGCAAGCTTTAAATCATCAACTAAGTTTAGGAGATTTTCCTTTTCTTCAAGCAAGTCTGTTACTTCAGTTTCCAGTTCAGAAATTCTATGGTTTGAAGATTGGTTATGGTAAATTTTTCAATTTTCTTTTTGATGTGTTTGTTTTCTTTTCTCATTTCAGAATATCTTTCAACCAGTTCTGCATACACATCCTGCCAATCTTCAACAGTATAGTCTTCAAAGGAATATTTACCTTTTCATCTATACTGTTGGCCATGAAGCAGACTTCCTCACTCTCTGAGCTTGAGGACTTCTTCTCTTCTTCTTTCTTCCACACTTGTATCTTCATCAGACCAAGTGGCTACCATGGCCTTTGGCTTCTTATATTTCTCTGGAATCTCTTGTGCTTTTCCTTCTTGTTCTCAGGACACTCTCCCTTCATGTGTCCTGGCTTGTTGCACCTGTAACAGATAACATTTTCATCAGGTTTATGATTCTTATTGAAATTGGAAGAGGAGTGTCTTCTTACCTGAGGGAATTTTCTTTTTCCCAGTCATTTTCCCCTTTCCTATATTTCAAAAATTTCCTGAATTGTCTAGTCATGAGGGCAATCTCATCCTCATTCGACTCAGATTCTTCAGAACTTGTCTTATCCTGATTTTTATCTTTGTTGCTTGAAGAGGCTTTGAGTGCCATAGGCTTGGTCTTAATGATGTGTTCTTCATTTCTTTTTAAGTTTATTTCATATGTCCAAAGATCCAATCAATTCATCCAAAGAAATTTTGGACAAATCTTTTGAATCTTCAATAACAGTGGCCTTGGTATGCCAATTGAAGAAAGTTAACGCAAATTTTTCTTACCAAGTCTGCATCAGTATACTCCTTACCCAAGCCTTGAGTCCATTGACTATCACCATGAATCTGGCAAACATTTCGAAATAGATTCATTAGATTTCATCATAAAGAGTTCATATTCTGAAACTAAAATGTTTGCCTTGTCTCCTTGACCTGAGATGTTCCCTCATAGAGTAATTCGAGTTTATCCCACATCTCTTTGTCATTTGCACATTGAGATTCTCGAATACTCCTTGAGATGGACAGCACATTGAATCATGTTCATGGCACTATAATTCAATGTTGCTTTCCTTATTTGTTCCCTAGTCCAGGTATCTTCTTCTCCCTGGTTCTCATAGGGACCCACCTCTACAACTTTCCAGATCTCATAGTTCTGGGCCCTTAGAAACACTTGCATTCTATTCTTCCAATAAGAATAGTCCAAACCATTAAGAATGGTGGCCTATTTATGGAATGGCCCTCAGCTATGAAACCCTTTGAGTCCATGACACTTAAGTAAATGCACAGAGAAAGAGTTAACAAGCAAGCAAACAAACAACAACAATCAACAACATCAATACTCAGAAACAAAACTGCTCAGTTCAAATCAGATCGATGTAAACCCCTCTGATACCAATTGAAGGATCGAAATGAATGTGTGGAAAAGATCTAGAAGGGGGGGATGAATAGATCTTAGCCACTTTTGCGGAAGCTTAAGTAATTTGAAAACTATTTAGAATCAGAGGCAATGTTATCAGTGAAAAACTACAGATCTGATTAGATTTGAGTGAATTGAAAAACTTAGATGTGAAGCAAGTTGATTAAGTGAATTAAATGGATCCTATGCAAACATCTAGCGGTGAATCAATCAAACACAGAAGACAAATGCACAAGGATTTTTTAGGTGATTCGGAAATCACCTAAGTGATTCCTACATCCACCCCTCACAACCCGTAGGCTTCACTAACACAACTGGGCTACACACCCAAAGGAGCCTAACAACTCCAACACTTCAGAGCATACAACTCACACAACCTCTAGAGCAAGACTACTCTAGAACACAGAGCAAGACTGCTCAAACCAACCTTGAGCTTGACAACTCAAACCGAGCTCGACGGCTCACAACAACCTGAGCACAATGCTCACACTAAAACTGCTAGACACCAACTTAAGACTAAGATCCTCTAGCAACAGATCTAGTCGAAATTTGAGAACTCTGAAGAGAGTTATGCAGAAGCACTTGCATAATCTCAAAAGATATCTCAGAAGAACAGAAGAAAAGATAATTGTATTGAAAGGCTTCATTCTTCAGTGTACTCCCTTGTAGAAGCTTGAATTGGAAGAAACTTGTGAAGCTTGAAGTCCAAGTCGATACTCTGCAATCTGAGAAGTTGGATCTTCCTCGAATTCTTCACCAAAGAAGTCTTCTACAAGATCTGCCTCCTTGGAATGCATCAGAGGAGTCTTCAGGAATCAAATTCCAATTCCCACACCTTGAATTGGTGGAGATTGGTCTTCTGGAAGCACTTGGAGAGCAGAGGAAGGAGACACGAGCTCTTTTTGGCCGCCAAGAGTTTTCTGGAGGCTCTAAGAGAGTTGGGTCACTTCTTGCGTAGATGGAGGGCCAATAGAGGTTCTTTTATACCCAAAAGAGTCCAAAGGTACCTCTTAGGTATAAGGGCACACGATCCTAGGTTGATTCCCATCGGCCTGGGCTGACACGTGGCACCCATCAACTTTAAGATGAAAACTTCCCGTAGTGTGTCGACCTTCCCTGGTGGTGGTGTCGACACACTGCCCAAATTATGAAAAAGCTGTTCTGGGAACTGGATCTAGTGTCGACCTCCCTGAGAGTGTGTCGACCTGCTGTCCCAATTCTGCAAATAGTCTGTTCTGTGAACGGGATCCAGTGTCGACCGGCTCTGTGAGTGTGTCGACCTGGGTGGACTGATTCCTTAAAAACTGCAACTCGTGTCGACACACTCTTGACTCGTGTCGACACAGTCTCAACATTTTTACACATTTTGCCTTGAATCTGTGTTGTTGTGTCGACACCATTGATGGGTGGTTGTCGACACATCTTTTGCATAAAATGTTTGTACCTGAAAATAAAACATATATCATTAGTTAAATGATTTATCATGAACACCAATGATAATGTGATTTGAAATATGCTTTTTGAACATTGATTTCAGGTATGATGTTTTTGACATGTTTCAATTGAATTGCTTTAAAATTACCTCTTGTCATCATCAAAATAGGAGGGAAATGATATGAATATGCATTCAACCCAACAGATACCAACATGGGTTGTTATACCATTGTCTCCAAATTGGTCCAATTAGCTTGATATGCTGTCTTGGAGGTCCAAGGTTTTCATGAATGACTTTCTTTGACTTTTTCTTATTTTTTCAAATTTTTATTGAATTTTTTATTTTGTTGTTTGTCTTTGTTGGTGTTGAGCAGTCGACCTCTCTTTGACTGGTGTCGACAATACAGCCACAGAAGCCTTCTTCTTGTGGACTGGTGTCGACCTGTCAGGAGATGTGTCGACCTGGTTGCCTTGTCTTTGTTCCGAGTTTTTGGACTTTTTTGTGTTTTACTTGATTTTTTTTTTGACTTCTGCATTTTCAAGACTAGGGCCCTTAACAAATTTGATTAGTGGTGCTTTATCGTTCTTTTCACCAGATTTCTCTTTCTTAGATTTTTGTTTATCAAACCCTAGTCCATGAGAGATTGATTTCATATTTGTTCCCAACAAGGCCTCCAAATTATCTTTGCCATTTGTGAATGTTCCAATGACTTCATCTTTTTGTCTTAGCTGGTTTTCCAAAATTTTGATTTCTTCAATCTTTGTGTTTTTTCTTGATTTTCTTTTTCCAGCTTTTCAGATAAGTCTTTGAATTCATTGGTGGCCTTCTGAGAAGCTAGCTTAAGTTCATCAATCAGATTCAGAAGATTTTCTTTTTCTTCATTCAGCTCTGTTACTTCATTCTCTAGTTTACAAATTCTTTTGTTTGAAGATTGGTTATGATAAATATTTTCATTTTTCTTTTTGAGATGCTTATTTTCTTTTCTTATTTCAGTATATTTTTCAACTAATTCAACATAAGCATCCTGCCAATCTTCAACAGAAAAATCTTCAAAAGAAGTGCTTACCTTTCCATTTGAGCTGTTTGCCATGAAGCAAATCTCCTCACTTCCAGAGCTTGAGGATTTTTCTTCTTCTTCATTTTCGCTTGTGTCCTCATCAGACCAAGTGGCTACCATGGCCTTCGGCTTCTTGAATTTGTGAATTTTCTTGTGCTTCTCCTTCTTGTTCTCAGGACATTCTCCCTTCATGTGTCCTGGTTTGTTGCACCTGTAACATATGACAGTTTCGTCAGATTTTTGATTCTTGTTAAAATTAGCATTAGAAAAGGAAGTATTTCTTTTTCCTGATAAATATTTCTTTTTGCCAGACATTTTTCCTTTTCTATATTTCAAAAATTTTCTGAATTGCCTGGTCATGAGGGCAATTTCATCCTCATTTCACTCAGACTCATCAGAACTAGTTTTATCCTGACTTTTATCCTTGTTACTAGATGAGGCCTTTAATGCTACTGGCTTGGTTTTGATTATGTGTTCTTCATTTCTTTTTAAGTTGATTTCATATGTCATTAAAGATCCTATTAATTCATCCAAAGAGATTTTGGACAGATCTTTAGAATCTTCAATAACAGTGGCCTTTGTGTGCCAAATTGAAGAGAGTGAGCGTAGAATCTTTCTTACCAAGTCAGCATCAGTATAGTCCTTACCTAAGGCCTTTAGTCCATTGACTATGATCATGAACCTGGCAAACATTTCAGAGATTGTCTCATTATACTTCATCATGAACAATTCATATTCAGAGACAAGTATGTTAGCCGTGGTTTCTTAACCTGAGATGTTCCCTGATAGAGTAACTCAAGTTTATCCCACATCTCTTTGGCAGATTTGCACATTGAGATTCTTGAGTACTCTTTGGGGTGAACAGCACATTGAATCATGTTCATGGCACTATAATTCAATGTAGCTCTTCTTATTCGTTCCCTAGTCCAGGTTTCTTTTTCTCCCTGGTTTTCATAGTGACCTACCTCCACTACTTTCCAGATTTCATAATTTGGGCTCTTAGAAAAACTTGCATTCTATTTTTCTAATAAGAATAGTCTGTTCCATTAAAGAATGGTGGCCTATTTATGGAATGACCCTCAGCTATGAATCCTCTGGAATCCATTTAATTAAACAGATGGTGCAAGGAAGGAAACACTCAGCAAAACAAACAAGCAAGCAAACAAGCAACACAGAACACTCAGAAACTACTCAGATTAGATCAATCAAGTGTAAACCCTCTCTGATACCAATTGAAGGATCGATAAAAGGTGTGGACAAGATCTAGAACGGGGGTTGAATAGATCTATGCCAACTAATGCGGAAGCTAAACCATTTGGAAAAACCTTTGAATCAGAGTTAGATTGAAAGCAAATTTCACAGATCTGAAGAGAGATTAAGTGAGTTAAACAATTGGAGTGTGAAAAACAAGTTGATTAGATAGATTCAAATGATCCTATGCATTCATCTAACGAAGAGTAAATTCAAACCACAAGCAGACCAATGCATAGAAATTTTTAGGTGGTTCGGAAATCACACCACGTGACTCCTACATCCACCCCTCACACATACTAAGGATCCACTAACAACCTGGGAAACACAACCCACACTGGAGCCTGACAACTCCAGAACTGAGTTAGACAACTCACACACTACCTAGAGCAAGACTACTCTAGACTCTGAGCAAGACTGCTCAACCAAACAACTTGAGTACGACGACTCAAAACCCTGAGCACAGAGGCTCACAATCACTTTCTAGAACAGAAACAACAAGATCTAGATCCTCTAGAAATGATCTGATCTATTAAGGCTAATTCAAGAAAATTGATGCAATCGATTATGCACAATTTCTAGAATAGCCATGAAGAAACAAGAAAGACTCAAGACATGAGGTTGACAGTTCTTGTTCTTCAAGAAAACTCCCTTGTAGAAGCAGAATTGGATGGATCTTGATCACTTGAAGTCCCTTGGCCGATGCTCTCCAACTTTGATCTCGGGATCTTCCTTGAGTGCTTCACAATTGCTGGCTTCTACTTGATCTGCTCCCTTGAAGTTGATCCTAGTGCTTCATGTTGATCAATCTTCGATCCTTGTGCTTGGAGAAGGGTGAATTGAGGTGTGGAAGCACAGGAGGGAGCAAAACAGGGAGGAGAGACTCTATGGCCGCCACTTCCAATTTCTGGAGGCTCTTAGAAGATTCTCTTGTGGATGGGTGCCCATTAGGAGGGTATTTATACCCTAAATATCCGAAAGATACCCTTGGGGTACGTGGGCACAAGATCCAATGTTGATCCACCTTCTCCCTAGGGTGCCATGTGTCCAGGAGGAATCTTAAGTCACAGAGATTCCGGAGTATGTCGACCTGCCCAAGAGGTGTGTCGACACACTCTCCCAGACTGGAAAAACAAATCCCTGGGAGAGGACTCTAGTGTCGACCTGAGATGATCCAGTGTCGACCTCATGTTCCAGACAGCAAAACAACCCTTCTGGGGAGGCTCTCTAGTGTCGACCTGATCTCATCTTGTGTCGACCTGCTTTGGCCATCTGAAAAACAGGCCTTCTGGGAGAGCCATCTAATGTCGACCTGCCTGCATCTGGTGTCGACCTGCTTTGGCTATCTGAACAACAGGCCTTCTGGGAAGGCTCTCTAGTGTCGACCTGCTCTGGACTAGTGTCGACCGGAGATGGACTTTTCTTCACATTTCTGCCTTTGTTCTGAACCATTATGTCGACACCACTGATGGTTGTGTCGACACTACCTTTGCAGAAAGTGTTTGTCCTTGAGAAAATAAACACATAAATCATTAGTTAAATATATTATCATCAATATCAATGATAAATGTGCTTGGAAACATGCTTTTTGAATATTGTAATTTTAGGTGATGTATTTTACATGTTCCAATGGTTATGCATCAAAATCACAACTTGTCATCATCAAAATGTGAGGTGAAATGAATTATATTCACACTCAACCCAACATCTTATTGTTCAAAAGTCCTTCAGTTCTTGCATCTTTCCAAAGTCTTCAGATGAGGAGTAGTCGTTCACAGCTTGAAGATAAGCTCTTGTCATCATAGACTGTGAATGAGTCATGCTTAAAAAAATGTGCTCCAATAAATACCTGTTACAAGGACAAGACAGAAAGAAGAGAGAGCTCCATACCTTTTGAGGTAGGTAAGTTAGGTAAGTACAGAAAATAGGTATGGAAACCTTGTATGTACAAGCTTTCAGAAAGAAGATGTAGACAGACAGATAGGCTAAAAAGGTAAAGCATGGGTCTGTCAGTGGTAGGTGAGTCCTGTCAAATGCCATGCATCTGAGAATTCATAAATGCATAGTGTCTAATGAATCCAAAAAAATTTGGAGCAAAGGCATTGAACAACTCAGGAGTATTTCTTTAAAATATAACAATAGTGTTATGCGGAGGATTTAAATGCATGTTTTAAGACTGATATTACTTGTTATGATAGATAATAATAATAATAAAATAATATGATAATGACAGTTTTAATAAGATTTTTGAAAGTTCATAAAAAAGATGCATGAAAAGATTTGAGGATAAATTTGCATTAGATGTTAAGACTAAATCGGATCAGAAGAGAGCTTATTAAGTACAGAGATAATTAATGAAGTCGAATCCAAAGGAACATGTAATTTGACTGAAAAAATAGTAGTGAATCGACTTCAGTAAAGAAATAATAAGATAATTCCATTTCTAACAAGGCAATTCGACTCTAAGCAATGTAATTAGCAATGTAATTCGACTTCTGAGAAGACAAGGGAATTCGACTCTAGTAGTCGAATTAATGAGATTTAATCTTTGAAGCATTCGACTATGGTAGTCGAAGATGTAAGTCGAATCAAGAGTTGCATTTTGTAAGGTATTCGACTGTAACAGTCGGAGTTATCAGTCGAATCAGGTATAAAGATTATATGAAGCATTCGACTGTATCAGTCGGAGATATAAGTCGAATCAAGTATATAGTTGTGGACTTAGAAAATTTTCAAGTTTGTTTGACTTAGATTCTGAAGGAGTCGGATTTGATAGTCGAAGCGAACAGTCGAATTTTGTAGGACATAGAGAGAGTCTGTGGACTTAGAAAAAATTCTATGATGGAGGAAAAGACCTGAAATGTATCTAAATGATTTTTATGATATGTAATTATTATCTTTGTAGAATGTTTATTTTAAAGAGTTGGAAATTTATTTTAAAGAGTTTTGTCATAGAAAAAATAATAGATATTTTAATTTAAGAAAATTCTTAAATTCCTTAGGGGTAGTTGCTCAATAGCAACAAGTGACAAAACAACAAACTCTCACAAGTCATTGTCTCACTGTCGTCTTCCCTCAGTCGGATGTACATCTCAAGCTAAGGAGTGACGGTGTCCAGGACAGACGACACAGACCTCGACAGTACAACACAAGTACCGGGACAAGCCTCGAGCACAATCCTGGCTCACTCAGAACATGGGACACCCAACTGAAGAGGTAACCACAGTAGGCATCGTACTACTCTCCACGCACACACAAACCACTTACACATCGCATAAACCACTTGAAACCTCATGTCAACCATGTGAACACCATACACTGACCGCATGAACAACACGCCAGTCGCGTGTACCACTTTCTAACCTCTGAATCACGCTCCCAGAGCGCAACAGGTGCCAATGCACCACATACACTTGCCATGTAGAAGAAATAGTAATAATTAGATAATTCCACCATTGAAACCGTACACAATAGGACCTCTCGGCTGAGGTCGCGACATAGACTAGTGTTGCCTTAAGAACACGACATCCCGATATGTCGCGTTCATAACATGAATGCAACGGGTCGGCCTGTCGCGTTCAGAACGCGACAGGGGGCTCTGTCGCCTTCACAGGTGAAAACCCTAATCTTGGAGGAACTCCATGGATCAGCACCCCAAGCCATGCAAACCACACTTAATTCACATTTTTCATGCTTTAATGGATACCCTAACTGTTGGGTTGAGTGTGTTTTTCAATTTCCTAAAGTTGTATTTTAATGATATCCAATGAACATCACTCATACTTCGATTTTGATGATGACATATTGTGATTTTAATGATGACATATTGTGATTTTTATGATGACATTTTGAACATGTTATACATTTTTTACATATCACAATAATGCTTAAACAACATGTTTTTGATGTTTAATATCTTATATTTTAATGATAATAACTGGTACTAATGACTTATGTGTTATATTTTCAGGATCACACACTTTTGTCATGGTGGTTTCGACACACCCTTTGGTGGTGTCGACACTGGGTCAGAATCTCTGAAGCAATTTCATGAAAACAGGGTTCAATATGTCGACACAGTCCCAGGTAGTGTCGACACTTATCTCATATTCTAGAAGACCCTGTTTCCTGACTGGGACAGTGTGTCGACACAGTCCCAGGCAGTGTCGACACTAGACCTAGTTCCCAGAAGACCAGTTTTGCAGAATTGGGATAGTGTGTCGACACACTCCATGGTAGTGTCGACACACTCCGGCTGAAAGTCAAAAACGCGAATTTCTCTAGACACATGGCTGCTTGGGAATTAGGGGATTTGACCTAGAGTTTTGTGCCTACGTACTCCAAGGCTTGTTATGGACATATGGGGCTATAAATACCCATGTTTTCTGTACTCCAAGGTATCCCCACCAGGAGAGAGATCAGACTTCTCCAGAAAAGGGTGTGGCGGCTGCAGAAAGAGAAACATGAAGCAGAGCAGTGATGTTTGAAAGGAGAATGTGAAGAAGAAGAGGTGAAAGGATATAACATCAGCATCCAGAAAGGGAGCAGAGCAGCGCCATCAGATTGAGGCGCAGAAGAGAAGTAA
This sequence comes from Colocasia esculenta, assembly GCA_014218235.1. Taxonomy (NCBI): domain Eukaryota; kingdom Viridiplantae; phylum Streptophyta; class Magnoliopsida; order Alismatales; family Araceae; genus Colocasia; species Colocasia esculenta. The sequence goes on from CM024761.1 coordinate 57,444,127, forward strand.
AGGAAGAAGAAGAACTGGCAATCCGGATGCCAGTGAAGCAGAGTATCGTGGATTAAAGAAGATCTCCAACGAATTCCTTCAAGAATCTTCAATCCAAGCTTCTGCAAGTCTTCTTCATCAAGGAACATCCAAGTCACATCTATTTCATTTATTTTCTTGGAGTGTTCATCCAGGTTTTCATTGTGTGATCTGTGTATGTGTTCTACACAAATCACTTAATTCTGTTTGTTTTATTTTTATCATTGTATTGAGATAGATCAGGCTAGAGGATCTATTCTTTAACTGATCTTGTTCTAGCAGAACATGGATCTTTCGTGGTCCAAAGGTTTTGAGCCGTAGTGCTCTGGTGTTGAGCCGTTGTGCTCAAGTGCTTGTGAGTCGTCGTGCTCATAAGTGGTTTGTGGAGTAGGTCATCGTCCCTATCTCCTGTGTTTTCTTTGAGTCATTGTACTCAAAGGGTTTGGAGTCATCGTGCTCTGGTTGTTTCTTGAGTCTTCGTGCTCAAGGGTGTTTGGAGTCGTCGTGCTCCAGACTGTGTTGTACTCAAGGTTTTGAGTAGTGTGGCCTCACCGTGTGAGGGGTGGACGTAGGAGTCACTGGAGGTGATTTCCGAACCACCTAAAAATCCTCTGTGCAATGGTTTGAATTGTGGTTTAACTTTGTATTACACTAGATGCATGCATAGGGATTTCGTTCACACTACTAACCGATTTGCTCAGACACACTAATCACACTTCAGATCAGTAAATTGTTTGGGTGAATTGATCTCTGATTCAAAGTAATTTTAAATTGCTTGAGCTTCCGCAGTAATTGGTGTTAGATCAATTCAACCCCCCCTTCTAGATCTGATCCATCCACTCATTCGATCCTACAATTGGTATCAGAGCCAGGTTAATGTCTGTTACTGATCTAATTTGATTGCTTCTGTTTGATCTTTGTGTTAATTGCTTGAACTGTTTGCTTGATCTTTCACTGTCTTTGTGTGCTTAATCGCTCTGATTCCTATATTTGGTATTAGAGCAGGTTAACCACTCTAATTGTTAGATCTAATTCCTTGTTACATTGATAGACTGTGATTAGATAATAGACTTTTGAATTTTGGTATAATGGAAAATTTATTTAATCTACATGAATTTCCTGTTATAATTTTAGAGAAATCCCCAATCTCACCTTCATCAAGTTTTTCAGTGGAAGCACAAAAAGAAATTCACAAGTACATGATGGCAAAGAAGAGCCTCAATGAATCCATAAAATCAACAATTCAGAAGGTTGTGGCTCTCACTGCACATTCTAAGAGCTCAGAGCATTCTTCATCCTCTTCAGAACACAAAAGTTTAAATGGATCTACAAGGTCAGGTAAATCAATTCCAGACTCATTTATGTATTCTAATTCTGATTCTGATGCAGATGAAGGCATGTCTTATGTTGAATTGATTGAATTCTATGAAAAAATGCAAAATCTTAATGAACAGCTAAACACTAAAAATAATAATCTGAAAAAGACTTTAAAACATTGCCATAAAGAGAGTGAAACATTGAAAAATACACTTGAATTGCTCCAGAACAATGATAAAGATCTTTCAGAAGAAAATGAGAATTTGAAAAAGGAAGTTCAGAAACTGAATTCTGAAAAAGAAAGTCTGAAAGATAAAATCAAAATTTGTGAAAACAAGTTGTCCAAGTTAAAAGAAGATCATGATAAGTTGGAATTTTAAAATCTTGATTTGAATGATGAAAATGAAAAATTGATTGATCTCAATGAAAACTTCAAATTTGACAATGATCAATTAAACAAACAGATTTCTTACATGGCTCATGATCATCAAATAAATGAAAGATGCAAACAACTTGTTGAAGAAAATAGTCATCTAAAAAGGAAGATTGAATGCTTGTTGCATGACAAACCATTGGACAATGAATGTAGCAAATTGAGTAATGAAATTTTGATTTGGAAAAACAAATTGCTCAATTTGAAAATGAAAAGAACAAGATGAAAAATGGTTTGGATGTCATGCTAAATAAACTTCAAATTTCAGAAAAAGAAGTTGTTGCATTAAAAGCATAAAAACAAAAGTTTCAAGATGAATTGAAGAATACTACAACCACAAGTCTTACTTCTGTGAGAGATAAGAAAAATGAAAATAAAACAAAATTAACATATGTTAAAGCTACTGCAAACAAGAACACTTCTAATTCTAATGAAAAACTAGTGAAAGTTCTTGTTCAGAAACAGACAGAGAAAAAGAAGAATGCTACTGTCAAGAAGATTCATCTACTTCCTCCATCAGTCCAAAAAGCTCCAAGGCAAGTTCCAAATTCACATCATTCCAAGAGCCACCAAAAGGTACCTCCTTCTCCTCATAGCAAGCCTCCTCACATGAAAAGGAGATTCTAGCAAATGCATACATGCCAAGGTAAGTACCAGGTAAGAAATGCTCTCATTTGCTTTAACTGCAATAAACCTGGTCATCTTGCCAAACATTGCTGGATTAGAAATCAAAATTTTAATAAATATGCCAAATCAGTCCAATGCTTTCATTGTCATAAAATTGGTAATATTTCTAGGGACTGTTGGTACAGAAATGATTTTGTTGTGCATGCTCAGAAATTCCAGTCTAATGCATATGCTCATACACATAGGAATAAATATCATGTTCATACTGAAAATGTTCAGAAATTCCATGTGTATAGTCATAGAAATGCTGCACAAAATCATTCTGTTTCTGCTTATAGTAAAAATCCAAAAAATAGAAAACTTCATGAAAATATAGATGCATTGAGCAAGGCAAAAAGAAAATCTGGAACTAATTCTGCTCATAGTTCTAACAATGATAGAAATGCATCTATACTAAAATAAAATCACTTTGGATTCAGAAATCTTTGTTGCACTCTAACATTGATTTCATTGCAGGACCCAAGCAAGTGTGGGCCCTAAAACCAGCTTGATCAGCAAGCTGAGGAGTCTTGCAACCATACATTATAAATGGATTCCAGATATTGGCTGTGCAATGCAAGAAATGATTGGAGAACACAGGTAAAATCTTTGAAAAACAATTGAGTCCATTCAGGTAAAACTTCTTTATCATTTCAACTTGAATTGCCTGAATTGAAATGAATGTTTAATTTTTATCTAAACAATAAGGAATGTGTTTCATGGTACTCCTAACAATGAACTTTGTGTCATTACAATTGGAATCATGTTGTGTTATCATGCTTGCATAACTGTGCCCATGATTCTATGTGCATATCAACTACTTTGACTTTTTGGTATATCAAATGATGACATGTGGAAAAACAAGTTACGCTTGTTTGGAAACTATCATTATGCGTGAGTAAAATACTCCGCCAAGTACCAGAAGTCATGTTATGCTTAAAACTAACTGTGTGCATTATCATGTGTGAATTGCTTGCTAGCTTTTTCATTCCATGCACATATTAAAGGGGAGTAAATTTGAAAAAGTGCAAAAATGTTCTTGAAAATGCAATGAATTTCATGCATATCTTATGGGGGAGTAAGTCAAAAGAATCTTTGAGTGAAATGCTGGAGAAATATTCTTTCATATCTGACTTATCATCAACTCCCATTTAGCTTATTGACAAATGTTCTTGCAAATGAATTCCTCACTCTCACATTGCATTGGCATTCTTGGTATATCAAATGGTGAATTGAAGAAAGACAAGTCAGGCTTTTCTGGACTCTTTCACTATGCGTGAGTATATGTCTCCGCCAAGTATCAAGAGACTCATATGCAATTGTTGAGGGGGAGTTTCTATTTTTCAATAAAACATTCATGTTCATTCTGCTTTCACTTCATTCCATTCCTATTCCTCCTATAATCTTCATGTTCACCTTATGAGGGGGAGTTACATGAAGGGGGAAGTCATTGTTGTATTCCTTGATCTTACTTGTCTATTTTGAACCCTAAAATCATCAGAATTTTTTAGTCCTTGTGCTATTTTCTTATGAGAGAATTAAAACATTGAAACTAAACTCATTATACATTTAGTTTAATTTCAAGATTCAGTATCATTTCAAGGTTAAGCAATCTTAATACTGAATGTCTTTAAAATGACTTGCAAACACTTGTAGGCACATGGTGGCTTTACTATTTAACATGTGCATGTTTAAGCTTCATTTTTACCACATGTTAAGAATAATTTATCTAAATTCATAGTCATGACTTGTCTGGTCAAGGCAAACATATTCCTGCAAAACATCAAAAGAAAATGATCAAAATGATCAACAATCTGGAAAGATACAAACAGAGCAATGCAAATTCTTAAACCACTGAGTAACCGGGTCATTTCACCTAAAAAGTGATTTGTTTCGCGTCAAAAAGTGGAAATCAAAGTTTTCAACTCTGTATAAGATAATGAAAGTTAAACCACTGAGTAATCAGGAGATCTTGCATCTGATCAATGTGATCTCTTGCACTGAAAATTGAGATTTAACTAATTTATTCTTGTATTCTTTCTCAGTTAAAAATGAAAGAAAATCAATTGTCAGGATGGAAAAGCTTAAGACCTTAATAAGTTCATGCATACTGAGTTTAGACCTATTATTTTACATTGTGTTAAACTTAAAGCTCCTAACATCCTTGTTAAATATTTCTGCTCACTCATATAGGTCACCTTATTTCACATTTGCATCATTATTTTAACCACATTCAGATCATTATATCTTGCAATACCTTGTGTTGAGTGTGTCTTTGTGATTGAACTTTATGGCATAATACCAACACACCATCATGTCTCTCATATGTCAATATCACTTTGTCTCATTTATTTTGATCATTTCCGACCATTCCTTTCCTACATTTCATTTCTTGATCTCCTACTATTCTTTGTTTATCTCTCTCATCTGTCCTTTTGATGCTGTCAAAAAGGGGAAGAAAAGGCATTCAAAAAAAAAGGGGGAGAAAGTACTTTAAAAGAGAAGGGTCTCTAAAGGGGAGAATGTTCTTTAAAGGAGAAATGGTCTCTAGGAGGAGAAAGGTCAAAGGGTGTATATGGTCAAGGGGGAGTTATTGTAGTCAAGGGAGTCAAGATATTGGGAGATTGTGCATATGTTTTGTCATCATCAAAAAGGGGAGATTGTTGGGTTGAGTGTGTTTTGGAATTTCCTAAAGTTGTATTTTAATGATATCCAATGAACATCACTCATACTTTGATTTTGATGATGACATTGTGATTTTAATGATGATATATTGTGATTTTGATGATGACATTTTGAACATGTTATACATTTTATACATATCACAATAATGCTTAAACAACATGTTTTTGATGTTTAATATCTTATATTTTAATGATAATATGTGGTACTAATGGCTTATGTGTTATATTTTCAGGATCACACACTTTTGTCATGGTGGCGTCGACACACCCCTTGGTGGTGTCGACACTGGGTCAGAATCCCTGAAGCAATTTCATGAAAACAGGGTTCACTGTGTCGACACAGTCCCAGGTAGTGTCGACACTAGTCCCAGATTCCAGAAGACCCAGTTGCGTGACTGGGACAGTGTGTCGACACAGTCCCAGCAGTGTCGACACTAGACCTAGTTCCCAGAAGACCAGTTTTGCAAAATTGGGACAGTGTGTCGACACACTCCATGGTAGTGTCAACACACTCCAGATGAAACTCAAAAATGTGAATTTCTCTGGACACGTGGCTGCTTGGGATTTTGGGGATTTGACCTAGGGTTTTGTGCCCACGTACTCCAAGGCTTCTTATGGACATATGGGGCTATAAATACCCATGTTTTCTGTACTCCAAGGTATCCCCCACCAGGAGAGAGAACAGACTTCTCCAGAAAAGGTGTGGCGGCTGCAGAAAGAGAAACAGGAAGCAGAGTAGTGATGTTTGGAAGGAGAATGTGAAGAAGAAGAGAAGAGAAGAGGAGAGAGGATATAGCATCAACATCCAGAAAGGAGCAGAGTAGCGCCATCAGATTGAGGAGCAGAAGAGAAGCAAAGGAAGAAGAAGAACTGGCAATCCGGATGCCAGTGAAGCAGAGCATCGTGGATTGAAGAAGATCTCCAACGAATTCTTTCAAGCATCTTCAATCCAAGCTTCTACAAGTCTTCTTCATCAAGGAACATCCAAGTCACATCTATTTCATTTATTTTCTTGGAGTGTTCATCCAGGTTTTCATTGTGTGATCTGTGTATGTGTTCTACACAAATCACTTAATTCTGTTTGTTCTAATTTTATCTTTGTATTGAGATAGATCAGGCAAGAGGATCTATTCTCTAACTGAGCTTGTTCTAGCAGAACTTGGATCTTTCGTGGTCCAATGGTTTGGAGCCGTAGTGCTCTGGTGTTGAGCCGTTGTGCTCAAGTGCCCGTGAGTCGTCGTGCTCATAAGTGGTTTGTGGAGTAGGTCGTCGTACCTATCTCCTGGGTTTTCTTTGAGTCATTGTACTCAAAGGGTTTGGAGTCGTCGTGCTCTGGTTGTTTCTTGAGTCGTCGTGCTCAAGGGTGTTTGGAGTCGTCGTGCTCCAGAGTGTGTTGTACTCAAGGTTTTGAGTAGTGTGGCCTCACTGTGTGAGGGGTGGACGTAGGAGTGACTGGAGGTGATTTCCGAACCACCTAAAAATCCTCTGTGCAATGGTTTGAAATTGTGGTTTAACTTTGTATTACGCTAGATGCATGCATAGGGATTTCGTTCACACTACTAATCGATTTGCTCACACACACTAATCACACTTCAGATCAGTAAATTGTTTGGGTTAATTGATCTCTGATTCGAAGTAATTTTATATTGCTTATGCTTCCGCAATAATTGGTGTTAGATCTATTCAACCCCCCTTCTAGATCTGATCCATCCACTTATTCGATCCTACACTAACATGGTATCTATCGTTCTAAACACCAAAGACCAAACATACATGCATCCCACATAAGCATACGGTGTAAATAGGAAGAATTCCCCTACCTTCATGAAGAACGCGAAGAGCAACGAACTCCCGGCATTTCCCCCGCTCCACGCAGGTCCTCGCAGCGAGAGCACGCCAAAAATACCTTAAATCCGCCAATTGCCCAAGTAATCGCCACAACTTCTTCCCCCTAGCTGAGCAGAACTGGTTGCAACTCTGCTAGGCCAAAGCAGGTTAAAAACGCACAGTGGTTGGGAACGCAACATACCCCTCCGTCGCAACCTAAATGCGACAGTTCAGGGCGTCAACTTCTCAAAGCTGACATCTGCATGCCACCCAACGCACGACACGCGGCGTGCATGTAGACGACAACCACCCAACGTCTGTCACAAGAACGTGACATGCAGGACCGTCGCATTCAGAACGTGACGTCCTTCACTGTCGCGTTCACAGACAGTGAACATGCTGGTGTTTTGGGCCCAGCCTGCCAGCCCACCACCACACCCACCTGTACACACACTGAAACACACCACACTGGCCACCACAACTACCAACGAGTGATCCACAAAGATCCAAAAAATGCGCGACGTTACATTACTATCATCTAAAAAGAAATTTCAACCTAGAAATTAAGAACACAATTCATAAATTTAAAGTTTAAACACCATAATAAATAGTATCATCTAAAAAGATTTAAAAGTTACTCAAACAAATAAGGATGCGCCTTAACCATTTCCTCAGCTAATTCCCAAGTATCATCTCCTTCCTGCCTATTTTCCCATTTGACTTTTACCAGTTCAATTTCTTTATTCCTCAACTTCTGTGTTCTACGGCCTGTGATTTGCACTGGGTATTCTAGCTTAGGCATATCTGGTTTCAAATCATCCTGCTGATAACTGACTATCTGTGCTGGATCTTCAATACATTTTCTCAACATAGACACATGGATCACATCATGGGCATCAGTGAAATCCGCTGGCAAATCAATTCTGTAGGCTATCTTCCCAATTCCTTTCAAACTTGGAAGGGCTCACTTCCCCTTCTTACTAAACCTCAAAACACCTTTAGTAGGAGAAACCCTCAGAAAGTCAATGTGTCCACTTCAATCTAAAGTGGTCTGCGATGATTATCTGCATAACATTTCTGTCGGCTCTGGGCTGTCTGCAATTTTTCTTTGATAAATCTAATCATTTCTATTGTTTTCAGAATCAATTCAAGACCCATTACCTACCTCTCTCTCCATTTCATGCCAATTTAATGGAGTTCCGCATGGCCTGCCATATAATGCTTCATACGGTGCCATTCCAATACTGGTGTGATAACTATTGTTGTAAGCAAACTTGACCATGCTCAGATGGTCCTCCCAACTGCCTCCCCACACTAAGCAACATGCTCTCAACATGTCTTCAATTGTCTGTATTGTTCTTTCTATCTGACCATCTGTTTGTGGGTGATAGGCTGAACTGTATCTCAATTCTGTACCAATTACTCTTTGTAAACTTCTCCAGAAACCAGAAGTAAACCTTGGATCCCTATCAGAAACAATTGTCTTCGGAATGCCATGCAACGGAACAATTCTGTCAACAGAAATCCTTGCTAATTTGTCTACTGTCTAGGACATACATACTGCTATTAATCTGCATACTTTAGTTAATCTGTCAACAAATACCCATTCCATTATGCCCTATAGTTGTTCTTGGTAACCCTGCCACAAAATCCATAGCAATGCCATCCCATTTCCACTGTGGAATGGGTAACGGCTATAGTAAACCCCCAGGCTTCTGATGCTCTGCCTTTATTTGCTAACAAACTATACATCTTGCAATGAATTCTGCTATTTCTCTTTTCATGTGTGGCCACTAAAAGTTCTTTTTCAGATCTTGATACATTTTAGTGCTGCCTGGATGAATTGTATATCATGATTTATGGCTTCTTCTTCCAGTACTCTCTACTTTACCTCTCTTTCTGCTAGCGCATATAACCTGCCTTTGAGCCTGATTACACAATTATCATCATGGTAATAACTTCCAGTTTTACAATTTCTGCTAATTTCCCATCTGTTCTTTGGGCTTCAACAATCTGCCAATATAAAGATCGCTCTACAACACTACTGGCTAGTACTGCTCGCCGCTGACTGCTTGAAACATACAAGGAAGTTTCTACTACTTCTTCATATAATTTTCATTCTTTAATCATCATGCGACTCAAATATGCTTTTCTACTCAGTGCATCAGCTTCCACATTGGCCTTACCCAGATGGTAGGCGAAACTGAAATCATAATCTTTCAAAAATTCTACCCATCTACGCTGATGGAGATTCAAATCTTTCTGAGAAAAAATATACTACAAGCTTTTATGATCTGTAAATATTTAAAATCTCTCACCATAAAGATAATGCCTATACATTTTTAAAGCAAAAACAACTGCTGCTAACTCCAAATCATGCATTGGGTAGTTTTCCTCTGCTGGCTTTAACTGCCTGGATGCATAAGCTATCACTTTACCATGTTGCATTAACTGCTCCAAGCCCTCTTCCCGATGCATCTATAGATCACAAAACCACCACTGCCTGCTAGTAATGTCAATATTGGTGCTACTGTAAGCCTCTTTTTCAATTCATAAAACTTTTCTAGCATTCATTTGACCAACAAATGGTACATTTTTTCTGGTTAATCTAGTCATGGGTGGTACAATTCTAGAGAAATCCTATACAAAACATCTATAATAACTTTCTAACCCCAAAAAACTTCTGATTTCTGTAATTGTCTTCGGCATTTCCAACTTCATGACTACTTCTACCTTTACGGGATCCACTGCAACTCCTTCTACTGAAATAACGTGACCCAGAAATTGAATTTCTTTCAACCAAAACTTGCACTTACTGAATTTAGCATACAATTGATTATCCTGCAAAATTTACAAAGTAAGTCTCAAATGTGCTGCATTTTTTTCTTCAGATGTTAAGTAAATCAATATTATCTATAAAGACCACGAAAACTGATCCAAATATGCATGAAAAATTCTATTAATCAGATTCATAAATGATGCTGGCGCATTGGTTAGCCCAAATGGCATAACCACAAACTCGTAATGCCCATATCTAGTTCTAAATGCTGTTTTATCAATATCTTCCTCTCTTATTCTTAACTGATGATACCCTGACCTTAAGCCAATTTTGGAGAATGCCTTAGCTGATTGGAGTTGATCAAATAGATCATCAATTCTCAACAATGGATACTTGTTCTTTATAGTGACATCATTCAATTTTCTGTAATCAATGCACATTCTAAAGCTTCCATCCTTCTTTCTTACAAATAACACTGGAGCTCCCCACGAAGAATGACTTGGCCTGATGAACCCTTTTTCTAACCATTCTTGTAACTGCTTCTTTAGCTCTTTCAATTCTGCTGGGGCCATTCTATATGGGGCCTTAGAAATTGGCATAGTTCCTAGTTGCAATTCAATCGTAAAGTCCACCTCTGTTTGTGGACCTAAACCTGGTAAATCATCTGGAAAGACATCTGCAAATTCTCTAACTACTGGAACAACTTCTACTGATTTACCAGTCTCAACCAAGCTCACAGAAGCTAATAAGCTACACATCCACATTTAAAATTTTCTAGCTCTAATTGCTGAAATTATAATCTTGGAGGTATAGAAAGGCATACCTTTAAATTCAAACACTACTCCACCGGGATGACAAAACCTGATTCTCTTCTTTCTACAATGTACCATAGCTCCATAGGCCTCAAGCCAATCCATACCCAGGATAATATCATAATCTCTCAATTGCAAAGCATATAATCTACCTGGCATCTGATTTCCTTGAATTACAATAGGGGCCTCATCTACATAACAGAAGGTGAGCATAACTCACCTGAGGGAACTTCTACTACCAACTCACACAATTTTTCTTCTAATGGATGCACCATACAATCCAAAAACTCCTCGAAATAAAGGAATGCGAAGCACCCAGATCAAATAAAACTCTTGTAAAAAATCATAGATAGGTAATATACCTTCTATCAGATTTGACGCCTCTGCCTGGGCTCGGGTGATAGCCATAACCCGCCTCTACCTTGCTGGTGCGGTACTCCGCTTCCACGACCTGCTAGTGACTGCTGGGGCTACTGCTGCTGCTACTGAACTCCTCTTCCATATCCATATTCTCGAGGATAGGGAAATTGTGGATCAAATGCCCTGGCTGATCACAATTATAACACTTGTAGCATGGTGGAACAGTAGGCTGCCTAGTGGTACTCTGCTGTGATTCTTCCACCTCCAGCCTGTAGCCACGCCCCTGGTGAAACATTTGTTGGTGACCTCTTCTTCCTCCTCGACCTTGGAAAACCTTCTTCAACTTTTGTCCCCACTTACTGAAACTTGAGGAAGATGCTCCCGTTGGCGCCTTTCCTTTGCTAATCCCCATGGATTGCTGTGGTAGCCGAAAACTACCTGAGCCTGACTCTCCTCCTGCCTGATGTGTCCGAACGGACCTCTCTAGTGTAGTTGCCCTATGGGCTTCCTCTTCTACAGTCTTGCACATCAGTGGTATCACCGCATTTGCAACTCTGCCCTCAAGCCTCAGATAAAATACTCGACCATCATAGCATTATATGATACAACATAGGGTTCATATTGACTGAGTGCCATAAACCACATTGGTATTCCAAAACAGAAGAATTCCCTTGTTGAAGTGTTCGAAACTGCTCCCTTTTTGCCTGGTGAACTTTCAATGGAAAGAATGTGTCATTGAATACCTCGAGAAATTCTGGCCAGGTGATGGTCCCTCTGTCCTACCCGCAAAAGTAGTCTGCATCTTTAACCTCCACCATTCTTGAGCAAAACCCTCAACTGATATACAGCTAACACAACTCTATCTACTTGTGGACATCTCATTGTCACAAATACTTTTCAACTTCATGAATCTAGTGCTCCGCTATGTTTGGATTTGGTCCTCCTATATATGTTGGCGGCTGCAACCTCAAAAATTTTCAACCTGCATCATTGGTTCCTCTACTGCCCTCACTAGTGGTGGCGGTGCTGCAGGTACTGCAAAAGGTACCTCCACACTGGGTGGTAGTGGAACTGGCGCCATTGGTACAACCTCTCCCAACTGGTGGTACTGCTGCTGGTGGTACTGATGCCTGCTGGTCCATTCTCATCCGAATATCCGTAAGACTCTCCCATATCCTTTCTATCATGCGCTGAGTAGACTCCTCAGGCTCATCTCCTCCACCCCAATCCCTCCTTCACCCTCAAAATTCCTGCACAAACACATTACAACCCACATACACGAAAGAAAATCATTACAAAACCAAGGCCGGCTACCAGCAGTGGACTAGTGTAGAAATAAGGCTATGTAATTTCCCAGTCCCTTTATATTTACACAGACCTTGCTCTAATACCAACTGTGATGAACCACGTCGCTCAAACCCGTTAACCCACTAACGAGCTTGACCCGACTCTGCCTCCCGCGAACAAGCTGTAGCCTTGTAGAGGATATTATACACATGTCCGTGGAAACACAAAAGACACACTGATATATATAAAAGATTCACAATCTCATACATATACACATTAGATTTACATAGCCAATTTCAACAAAAGTCAAAGGGAAATACACAAGCCTGGGGCATACCCGACGTACAACAGATGAAAATCTACACTGCTGGAGTCGTCGGCCCAACACCGCTGCGACGCGGCTCTTAATTGGAAGACGGTAGGGAAACCTCCTGCTCTCTTTCACCTGTAGAGAGTAGGGGTGAGCCTCACAAGTCACTGGCTCAGTAGGGAAACTCCCCCAAAAACTGAGTAAACTAAACTCAAGTACGTAAGCAGGAAGCTATGCCATCAATTTATAGAGTAAACTAAGTAGGATATCAAAGCTGTAAATACCACTTACCACTTGTCGTTGACACAAACCAATTTAAATAAAAACGGCAAAACCATAACTCGGTGTACGAGGTAAAGTAGAGACCGCCACACTCAAGCCACGTAGACAAGTTCGCGACACCAGCAACTGACTCAGACAACCACATAGGTCTACCTCTCAGCCTCGCAGCCACAGACGTAAGGTCCAGCTACCGCTCCACAAGAACAAGTCAAACAACTGTGGAGACCAACCACACCACAACTGCGGACCACACTGCCACGGCCCATGCCTGGCACCTTTAGGGACTCTGGCCTCAGCTCCCTACAGTGAGGAACTGCTAACAGGACTAGTTTGGGACTAGTGATGTCTACTGGTGTCTGTACCCCCAACTACGAGCGTGCTACAAGCGACAAAACAACAAACTCTCACAAGTCGTTGTCCCACTGTCGTCTTTCCCTTAGCCAGAAGTACAACTCAAGCTAAGGGGTGAGGGTGTCCAGGACAGATGACACAAACTTGGACGGTACAACACAAGTACCGAGACAAGCCCCGAGCACAAGCTTGGCTCACTCAGAACCTGGGGCACCCAACTGAAGAGGTAACCACGGTAGGCGTCGTACTACTCGCCACGCACACACAAACCACGTAAACACTGCATAAACCACTTGAAACCTCACGTCAACCATGTGAACACCATACACTAACCGCGTGAACAACACGCCAGTCACGTGTACCACATGCTAGCCTCGGAAACACGCTCCTAGAGCGCAATAGGTGACAATTCACCGCATATACTTGCCATGTACAAGAAATAGTAACCATCAGATAATTCCACCATTAAAACCGTGCACAATAGGATCTCTCAGCTGAGGTCGTGACATAAACTAGTGTTGCCTTAAGAACGTGACATCTCGATATGTCGCGCTCATAACATAACTGCGACGGGTCGGCCTGTCGCGTTTAGAATGCGACAGGGGGCTCTGTCGCCTTGACATGCGAAACCCTAATCTAGGAGGAACTCCATGGATCAGCACCCCAAGCCATGCAAACCACACTTATTCATGTTTTTCATGCTTTAATGGATACCCTAACATGGTATCTACCGTTCAAAGATCAAAACCAACATACATGCATCCCACACAATCATACGGTGTAAAATAGGAGAATTCCCCTACCTTCGTGAAGAACGCGAAGAACAACAACTCCTGGCATTTCCCCCCTCCACCCAAGGTCCTCGCGGCGAGAACACGCCAGAAATACCTTAAATCCGCCAAATCTCCCAAGTAATCGCCGCAGCTTCTTCCCCCTGGCCGAGCAGAACTGGTTGCAGCTCTGCTTGGTGAGAGCAGGTTAAAAATGCACAGCGGTTGGGAACGCGATGTACCCCTCTGTCGTGACCTAAACGTGACGGTTCAGGGCATCGCCTTCTCAAAGCTGACGTCTACACGCCGCCCAGCGTGCGACATGTGGCACGCATGCAGACGACAACCACCCAACGGCGGTCACAAGAATGCGACATGCAGGACCACGTGTTCAGAATGCGATGTCCCTCACTGTCGCGTTCACAGACAATGAACAGGCTGTGTTTTGGGCCCAGCTGTCGGCCTACAACCACACCCAACCTGTACACACACTGAACACACCACATTGGCCACACTGGCCACCACAACTACCAATGATGGATCTGCAAGTATCCGAAAAACATGCAACATTACAGACTCCCTCCCTTACTTCAATCTTCCCATGTCCTGTTGGCTTATGTGAATCTCAACACACAGAAAAGCCATTGTCTCTCCCCTACATATTCTTCAATCTATACCCTAGTGAGCCACTAAATTTCAAACCACTCAGGCTAGGAACCAGTTTATGGATGTTCCCCTTCAACTCAATCTTAGATTTTTTTGATATTTTTGGCAACCTCCTAAGAGAGCTGCAGACCAAATACAACAAAATGAACAGTTCAATGAAGACAGATTCAGGATTGGTTTGCCAGATATGAATAAGAGGTAATGGGAAATGATCATCCATGGGCAAAAGAGATTACTCCATCAATGACTATTGGATTGCCCTCTGGACTGCATCAAAGTCTGATAGGTGCCATTTCATCAAGGAAACATTTTGCCCAGGTTGTGTTCATTAGACACACAAGGATAGCTGCCAGATTCAGAATCAAGTACAATATCAAGTTGACATTCCATCGTTTTTCCCTTATGCATGCTCCAAGAACTCTCAGCACATGATAGATTTCCACACACGCTTTGCAAAATCTTAGAGATTTACTTAAAATCAGTGGGCAACAGCTTATCCAGAGGACCATATAGACTACCAAAAACTCTACCTATCTATTCCTGCCTATCTCTGCAAAGGTTATGAGACACTTTGGAAGTCTGTCTCACACAAATGGAAGCAGAGGTATCTTGCTTACTACCATGCAATGGAAACTGCACACTCCCGGCCTGCACTGGCATATCACTGTCCATCAGTTCCTGCACACGGCAGCAAGCAAGAAATTTGTTCCCCTTAAGAGTACCATGCACAATGGTAACTATAATAGGAGAATTAGCTGGTATCATAGTAGGCACATTAAGCTTATAGGAAAATCCCTTCCATAGGATCCTCCTATAACATAGATATTTCCAAGTTCGAAAATTTCTTCCATGCATTAAGAAGAAGCTATAGGCTCTTCTTCAACCTTTCTTTGCTAGAATCCCTCCTTCCCTGTATCTTCCTAGTTCCTGGTCTAGGTCATAAATGTACAATGTTCAATTCTTATCAATATGCATTTGTTTCTAGATATCTGTGTCCATCTCCTCCCTCTCTTTGTCTCTTATCATTTATGTTAATGCTACAAGGGAGAGAAAGAAGTAAGAGATAATATATAGGACAGATCAATTTGTTTTTCACTGTCTATTTAAAAGTTTTTGACATTAACAAAAAGGGGGAGAATTATTGGGCAACTATCTCTTTAAAATATTGTTAAACATTTTAAGCACTGTGTGTTTTGCTATGACAAAACTTTTAAGACTTTCTACAAACAAATCTATTAGAATATACCCCCAGAGAACATGACATGTATGATAGTTATCTATCAGCACTGTCTTACGAAAAATTCTCTAAGTCCACAGCATATACTATGTACCATACTTACTCCGACTTCAGACTCCAACTTTAGAAAGTCGAAGTGTTGTACCATTTGATGAACCAACAGGTAGTACTCCGACTTCGGAAAAAAGTTGAAGTCTAGCTAGACTCCGACTTCTTAAAAGTCCAAGTCTGTCTAGACCCCGACTCCTTAGAAGTCGAAGTATGACTTTCTATCAAATGATATTTCACTCCGACTTCTAAGAAGTCGAAGTCTTCGTATCTTACTCTAACTCCTTGAAAGTCGAAGTCTCTTATTGTTTTGCACTCCGACTCCCCAGAAGTCGAAGTATGACATCGATTGATGATCAAACTTATATCACTCTAACTTTCGAAAAGTTGAAGTCTGTGATCAATGTCTCACTGTGACTTCTGTATAGTCTAAGTTCTTATGCATCTCTTATTCTTGATTCCGACTTCAGGAAACTCGATATACTATATCACTTCTTTGTACTTGATACTTAAATAATTTTTGTATAAATTTCTCATTCCACATAATCCATGAAATTTTAATATTGTGTTTGTTATCCTAATGGGATCCTTTACAGAATAAATAACACTTATAAATCTAACAGAATAATGTTCTTCTTATTGTCACCATTTTAATATTCTATTAGGTAGGAGAAAATTATATTCAATAACCATATAAATATCATGGTAAAGATCTGAAATAATTATATAATATGATCTCTTGTTTTGCTATCAGAATTCAGTTCTTCTGTATTTGACAGTTTTTATGTAGTAAATGCAATGGTAGGATAACACGCATGGGCTATCTGTCAGAAATCACCTACCAGTGTCAGAACTCCCTTACTTTCAGGATACAACTTCCTGTTTGATCCTTAAATGCTATGAACTTCTATCTGTCTGAACTTACTCTTGCTTTATATTTTTTTATCTCACCTTCCTCCGAAAGTATGGAGGTATCTCTATTTGTCTTGCCTTCTAGGCTTGCAGAACACTTATGAAGCATGCTTCTTTTAGTCTTGAGCATGGAGTTTTCAGAACATTAATGAAATTGTCTATCATCCATGAAGCTACCAACATAGCTTAAGACATTGGGACTCTAAGAGCTGAAGATCTGATGGACACCTAGAAAGCTCATAGTCTCTTTTCAAACGATATCCTTCAACGGCTAGCTTTCAACGGTAGTTTCAAATGAGAAGA
The DNA here is from genome assembly GCA_014218235.1 of Colocasia esculenta. Lineage (NCBI taxonomy): Eukaryota > Viridiplantae > Streptophyta > Magnoliopsida > Alismatales > Araceae > Colocasia > Colocasia esculenta. The sequence goes on from CM024761.1 coordinate 57,461,189, forward strand.
TATCTGAAGCTCAATATAGAAGCTAGAGTTGAACAAGAAAAGTGTGACACCAACCAGCAACACACTCAACTCCAATCTGAACTTGCAAGCAAGAAGTTTTCACAAGCCTTCTACTGAAAAGAAAAAGAGAGAGAGCTGCTTCTTCAGTCCACGACTTCCAAGCTATCTAGTTCTTTAGAAGTCTTTCTTTATTGGGTGGACTTTTGTAACATAGATCTTTCTCAGTCCACCCATTTAGTTTCAAGAAGAGTTAGTGCTTTAATTATCATTGTATCTCTTTCTGATTTTGTATCCTCTGCTCATCCTTTGAGCAGACACACAAGTGTTCTTTATTTTGTATTAGATAACCCCAGGAGGTTTGTTTCTTGTAGTGCTCCTCTTGTGAAGAGCAGACCTATTGGTATAGTAGTCTTTGTACCCCTTGGTAAGGGGACCACTTGCTTGGGAGCAAGTGGGTTTGTAATACCTCTCAGTTGAGAGAAGGCAAGTTCTCTTGGAAGTTTAGTGAAATCCCAAGAGGTTACTTGGGGACTAGACATAGGACTATATGTGGGAAAGGCCGAACCATGGTAAAATCCCTTGTGCATTTGTGTGATTGTTACCGGCCAAGCTTTCACTTGTTTCACACACACCGCACTAAATACTAACAACTTTATTTAGTGTTATCTTTTTCAATATTTTAAAAGTGAAGAAGTCCTATTCACCCCCTCTAGGACATTCATAGTGCCATCTCAATCCAACAGTATGTTGCCCCTCATGCATTTTTCAGTCCAAAGGGCATTTGGGTAAAGTAGTATAGACATTTTTCTTTGGTCAAAGTCATCTTCTCCTCATCCCAGGTGCCATTCTTATCTGGTGATAGCCTAATAGGCATCAGGAAATTGAGGAGCTCATGACCAGCCGTAGAGTTGATGAGTTGCTTGATGCGAGGCATTGGGAAACTGTCCTTTGGGCGCACCTTATTCAGTCGGTGAAGTCAACACACATGCACCATTTTCCATTGCTTTCTTCAAGGATGATGTTCACGACCCATTCTGGGTAAAGGATGTTGCAAACCGTCCGAGGCCATCATCAATAGCCTCCTGTCGATCGACTGATAAGGGTTGCTCCTTCTGATGCACTAGTTGGATGTTGAGGTCGACGTTCAGATGGTGTTGGATAACCTTGGGTCGATCCCCGGAAGGTCATCCTCTGACCACTCAAAGTCATCAATATTCACCTTCCAAAATTCACTAGCCGCTCTTCCAACTCCTAGAGCTTGGCACTGATGACCAGTGCCTGTTCTTCTAAGATCATTGCTTATTTTGTCTACTCGGTAGGTTCATGTCTTTCTGAGCTCTCATCAGGGACAAGTTTATACTTGGAAACTATTGGTTCCTTTACCTTTATAGAGTTTACATAACATCATCGGACCTCGATTTGGTTCCCCATGACCCCACCTATCCCGTTTGGCGTTGGAAACTTCAGGTTCGGGTGATAGGTTGATGGGACTCCTCCCAATTTGCATTGTAAACCCCGAACAAAAATCGCATTGTAGGCCGACTTCACTTTGACCACAAGGAAGTCGACCTCAACCATTACATGACGTGGTAGGATTCCCATGGTGACCTTTAATTTAATCGAGCCCTCAACGCTTATCGGGGTCCCACTAAACCGAAATAGGGGCATGTCGACTGGCTTCAGCTCAGAGCTCAGCCTAGTCATTGTTATGAAGCAATCGTAAAAGATGACGTCAGGAGCTGCTCTATTATCAATTAAAATCCTGTATACATAGTACCCATCGACGTCGGGGTGTGTTACCAGCACATCGTCATGGGGAGACTGAGGACAGCCATGTCCTCTTCAGAAAAGGAAATGACCCCACCGGTCCCCAGAGTAGGCTTGACTGGACCCAACCATGCTACTAATGCCTACGCCCTCTACTTCCTTCCGCTATCACCTCTGTTGACCGATCTGCCCGTAAGCATCAGGAATGTGCCTTTGCAGCCGGGGGCTTCGTGTTCCTCATCGAACCCAGTGGGCTTCGGCTTCCCCTCCACAACATCCTTGCCAATGATGTCGCATCATAGCAACTCTGTGATCTCTGCTTTGAGGATTCAACATTGGTGAGTAGTATGACCGAAGTCCTTCTGGTAATTGTAGTAGAGGTTGGCTCCTCGGCTTGAAGGAGGTTTCATCATTGTCTTGGGGCATTGAAATCTCGATAGCTTCTTAATGACGGGCAAAATTTCTAATGGAAGTTTGTGCAAGTATGTGGGACTCACCGGGGTGGCGGATCGGATTAGGTCGCTTGGGTATCCCATATGCTGAGGGCTCTTCCTTCTCCGTTCTCTTTAGGGCTTGTGCTCTAATAGTCGATCCCCGCTCAGATGGTCGACCGAGCTTTCTGGGCGTGCCGAGGGTGGATGACAACCACACGTATTTCTGCATGCGAGAAAGGAGGTTAGAAAGACACACCGAGGGCTTCTTCTCAATTGACACCACAAATGGTCCATTGGAGAAGACCTTCATGAGTATGTTGACTGTCGCCCACAGGTCGAGATCTATCACCTTCATGACCTCGAGCTGGAACGTCTCGGCATAATCACAAAAGAGCTCGACCTCCTTTTGCGCGACTAGACATAGGTCGTTGGTGCATAAGGAATGTTGCACTGTGTTGTAGAAATTGCCCAAGAAACGCTAGGCTAGGTCAGTGAAGCATGTCACCGATCGCATTGGTAGCGTCTTGAACCACTAAAGCACCACATCGTCTAAAGTAGACATGAATGCTTGGCACTTCAGCGCATCTGAGATATTCACCATCTCGACCTAACTTTGGAAGCTGTCGAGGTGGTGAATGGGGTTCGTCGTCCCGTTGTACTTTCGGAACTTCAGAAGTTGCAACTTCGGTGAGATCAGGGCTGACGTGATTTCGTCAACAAAAGGCGAGGTGGACAAGAGCGTCGTGACGAGGGGACGCGGGAACTTCAATGTAGAGCTTCAATCTTTTTGTTACCTCAAGGAGGTCATTCCTCAACCGAGGCTAGACAACAGGCACCCTTGCCGGCGAAGTCATTGACTCGGCCGAAAAGTGATTAGCCTGAGTCACTCTAGGCACACCATGCTGTGTGATTGTGGTAGGCACAGTGAGGGGTGGTGTGGCGGCCCTCATTATACCGGTACGGTTATACCAACCCACGTCGGTATAGCGAGAGTCCTCACAGTGGGACATTTACCTAAACGATACAAACAACTGAGATACACGCGAATATACGACAGACTAGCGGAAGTAAAAGACAACTGTCTTCATTCATTCATCATCCACATTTAACATACATGAAATTTGCAATTAACATTAAAGAACATAAATTTCACATAATTTAAATTGCTGAAAACTAAGTACACAATGTCCACACTTATACAATCTTCTCATGATTTCTAATACAATGTCACTTTTACATACTATGAAAGCACAAAAGGGGTACACTGCTCCAACAATCTAAACACCACGCTCGGAGTCCGTCTCTACCGTCTCCTCCACGAGAGTCTCGTCACCGTCTATACCTGTACACCGAAGCAAGGAGTGAGTCTTAAAGACTCAGCAAGCAACACTACTCATAACATACACGTATAAGTCATAGCGGTTTCTACATGCACATTCACAAATTTCAACATATGGCATGTTAGTCATTTGAAAGTTGCAACCTATCATGAAGGTTCTACAATTTAATACATGGATCATGCTTTCAGATTTCTAAGAATAAAACTTACCTATCACATGCTCTCTATTCAATTTACTCGTGACATTTTGCCTTTAAAGAACTAAGACATGAGAGCTACCAATATGAACACTGTGCATATATGAAGGGAAAACACAACTAGCATGGACTTTACATGTTCTTAAGCACATACATAGAAATTTTCACATGCTTTAAGTTACTGGTTTCACATGGTTTAATGGCTGTAAACCTACACATGAGAGCTACAATGTTGTTTAAAACGTACCATGTGAACAACCAATCATGCTATTTTGTACACGTGCTCATCAATTATCCCTAACATGGATTCTAGACATTTTTGCACATATAAACATGATGATAACAACATGAAATTACTGATTTCACATGGTTTCAGATTTGTCTGACATGGATTTCAATGTCATATTCTCACATTTTTAGTTTCACATTTTCCTTACACAATTTTCCCATTTCACATGGTTACACTTTGCACATACACATTTCACATTGTTCACTTACACAATAACACATGAACACATACACATTACACATTACACATTTTAGGTGCCGTGACACATAGTCCAAACCACCAAAGAAGGACATATACACATCACATTACACATAGACGCCATCTAGGCATTTCAATGGCGACTCTTGGACTGCGCAGACCGGGAGAACAAGTCTCCACCCTAACCAGTGGTACTTGTCCACCTCAAGGATTTCCCCCTAATGCCCTTAGGGTCACTTACACATTGAACTTTCTCAGGGGGACTTTTCCCTGATACAGTTCCACTGCCCTCTACGGAAGCAGTGTCTTATTGGCACAGTTACACATTTACACATTTTACCGATTTTACACATGGTTTTACACATATCACTTTTCATCTCATTCACTTCCTCACTCACATGCATATCTCTATTTTTCCTGACATGACACTACAGATTTCAGGAGTTTAACACACAGCAAATTCACCAATTAGGTTGGGTTTAAATGATATGTAATCACCTTAAGATGACATGCATAGATTTTTACATTTCACATGGAAAAATGCATAACTCCTTATATAGTGGTCCAAATGACCTAAAAATTTAACCACATGCTATTTTCAGATTCAAGATCATACATTCAATTTTTCAGATTTTTTTTTGAGCTAAATGGAATTTACAGATAATCAAACATCCATTTTTCATGCCATTCGTAAATCAAGTCGATATGGAGTTATACACACAAGCCAAAATTTTAGCAAGCTACTGTCTGAACCCTACATGTATAGAGCTACAAAATTTATTCCTCAATTTACGGGGCAATGCCCAGTTTACCGAGGATTTATCATAACTTATGCACAATTCTTATTTTCCAAATAACACTTTCATAATTTACACAAGCATGGCAAAATCTCAATTCCAGAATAGGGCTGATCCATTCATGTATGATCCTCACAAACTTGGGCATACAGGCTAGTCCTAAATCATGCAACAGTAGATTGACAAGATTAACAACTAATCATGCTTTGTAATTTCAGGAACAAAATAACTTCTATCATTCACCACCATGCACACATCCACCACCACACCCACATTCATCACATTAACAATATCCATAGTATAAATGGTTACACAGTATATCCTCATCGTGAAACATCGAAGATAGTGTATAGAAGGGCAGAACAGGTCACTGTTCTGTTCAGATGAACTTGGCGGCGGTCTCCGGCCGCTAATTCAGTGTCAGCGGCATGGTCGATGGACGCCAATCATGATCTCAGCATCCAGGGACCTTGCCGTTAATGCAGGTCTGTGCAAAACACAGACCCGAGCTCTCAAGATAGGGTGAATGTGAGGGTCAAGGACACGAAGAAAAATACACAAAAATGTTAAAACCATCCTAGACTCATACGGGAACCTTATGGTAGGGTCACTTGCCTTTTAGAAATTGCTCCAATGGATCTAAATGCTCGGAGAAGCTCTCCTTGGGCTGTCCCAAGAAGTGCAGAATGTCCTCCAATATCTCCTTCCTCCGGGCTCTGGATGAAGATGGCTCCAAGGTACGGCCGGGGAAGTCTTCTCCTTCACTCCAGCTAGCTTCTTGTCGTGGAAGATGGCCGGATCCAGCTTCAGAGTGTCAGATTTTGGGTGCAAAGTGGGGATTTTCTCACAGCTCAGAAGCTAGGGTTTTCTCCTCTTGTTTCTCTCTTGCAAAGGGTGAAGAGAGGGTTGGGGATGGCTGATCCGGGTCAGACATATGGGAGAGGCCTCTCTCCCACTCACAGGGTGACAAGATGGCTCTCAGAGCCGTTGGGGACAGCTCCCCAATGGGTGAGCTTCCTTGTTTCTAGAATTTCTGGCTCTGCAACGCATGCAGGTAGAGAAATAGGCGTCCACATCGTTAGACGCTAGGATTAGTGTTGGCGTCCATGGGTGGACGCTGACACCACCTCAACGGCTAGGGGTTGACACCAATCTGTCCTTCGGCCAAAACTCTAAAACATGCAGAAAACTATGCATGCCATGTATATATACTTGCAATATGTATATGTAATGTATCCATACTATCACCATTCAATACATGCATTATTTACATCTAGTATAAACACATGCACACGTAATTGTACTATTAATATGTACGTAAATATGTATATACATACACAAGCACAAATATACACATACAAATACAAATAATGCGACGGAAATTTGAGGGCCTTACACCCTCTCCCCCTTAAAGAAACTTCATCCTCGAAGTTAGAACGGCACTACTCAAACAAAAGGGGATACTTCTTCTTCATCGCATCCTCAAGCTCCCAAGTAGCCTCCTCTCGTGAGAAGTTCCGCCATAGAACTTTCACCGACGCAATACTCTTGTTCCGGAGATGTTGAACCTTCCGGTCAAGGATAGCTACTGGTTGCTCGACATACGAAAGATCTGGCTGGATCTCCACTGGCTCATGACTAATCACATGAGATGGATCTCGGACATACTTCTTGAGCATAGATACGTGGAATACAGGGTGAACGCTAGCCAAAGCTGGGGGTAATGCTAGCTCATATGCCACGCTGCCCAAACGTCTGAAAATCTCATATGGGCCAATGAATCTAGGGCTTAGCTTGCTTTGCCTGTCAAATCTGACAACACCTCGAGTAGGCGATATCTTCAAGAAGACATGATCGCCAACCTCGAACTCCAAATCCTTTCCCCTGTTGTCGGCATAACTCATCTGCCTATCTTGTGCCGCAACAAGCCTCTTCCTGATAAGCTGGATCTTATCTGAATTTTTCTGAACTATCTCCGGTCCGATCAACTGCCTATCGCCAGTCTCCTCCCAACATAACAGAGATCTGCAGGGCCTACCATACAACGCCTCGAATGGAGCCATACCAATACTAGCATGAAAGCTGTTGTTGTATGCGAACTCCACAAGAGGTAAATGTCGCTCCCAATCATCCTTCCAATCCAGAACACATGCTCTCAACATATCCTCGAGCGTCTGGATAGTCCGCTCGGACTGTCCATCGGTCTGGGGATGAAACGCCGAACTGAGCTTCAGCTCCGATCCTAAAGCATCCTGAAGACCCTTCCATAGCCTCGAAGTAAATCTCGGATCTCGATCCGAAATGATCGACTTCGGCACACCATGCAATCTAGTGATACCACTAACATACAATCTAGCTAAACTCTCTACTGACTGCTTCTTCTTCATAGGCAAGAAATGAGCAGTCTTCGAGATCTATCTACAACTACCCAATCGAGTCATTGCCCCTTCTAGATCGAGGCAAACCCGAAACGAAGTCCATAGTGACAGCTTCCCACTTCCACACAGGGATATCCATCCTCTGTATAAGGCCGGATGGTCGCTGTCGCTCGGCCTTCACTTGCTGACATACTAGACATCTAGACACATAATCCGCAACATCTTTCTTCATGCCGGACCACCAAAATGATCTCTTCAGGTCTTGATACATCTTAGTGTTACCCGGATGAATAGAGAATCGTGATCTATGAGCCTCCGCTAACACATGCTCACGGACATCTACTAAATCGGGGACACAGACACGGTGCTGAAATCTAATCACACCGTCCTCATCACGAGCAATGCCCGCCATACCCACTAATTCTAACAATCTAGGGTCGGCTTCCTGTTGCTCGATCACCTCATCCAAAATAGAGGATCTAAGGGATAACTGAGCTACAAAATCCTGACACAACGATGGCTCTAACTCAGTCATAGAGTACGCCGCATCCTCCAACGTCTTCCAATCCTGCTGGAGCGAAGACCTCTTCCTACTAAGAGCATCCGCTACGACATTCGCCTTTCCAGGGTGATACTGAAGGTCGAAGTCATAGTCCTTCAAGAACTCAATCCATCTTCTCTGCCTCAGATTTAATTCCTTTTGGGAGAAAAGATACTTCAAGCTCTTGTGGTCGGTAAACACCTCAAATCTGACACCATAAAGATAGTGCCTCCAGATCTTTAGTGCATGAACCACTGCTGCGAGCTCCAAATCATGAGTCGGATAGTTCTTCTCATGCTCCTTTAACTAACGAGAAGCATAAGCCACTACCCTGTCTTGCTGCATGAGCACACAGCCTAAATCAATCTGAGACGCATCCATATAAATGGCAAAGCCCTCTAGACCACTAGGCAATACCAATACTGGAGCAGAAGTAAGCTTAGCCTTCAATAGCTGGAAGCTACGGTCACATGCCTCAGACCATACGAACCTCTCACCCTTCCTAGTTAGCTTTGTCAAGGGAGCGGCGATGGATGAGAAACCCTCAATGAATCGCCGATAGTAACCAGCTAACCCAATAAAACTACGAATCTCCGAAAGGGTCTTGAAAACCTCCCAATCCATAACTGCCTGGACCTTCGCTGGATCAACTACAACACCAGCGCCGGAGATAACATGCCCGAGAAAATGAACCTCGCGCAACCAAAAATCGCACTGCTGAATTTTGCATACAGCTTGTGCTCACGAAGAACCTCTAACACTAACCTCACATGCTGACGGTGGGTGGCCTCATCCGGAGAATAGACCAACACATCGTCAATAAACACTACGACAAAGCTATCTAAATAAGGTCTAAACACCCGGTTCATGAGATCCATGAACGCTGCAGGGGTGTTGGTCAATCGAAAGGAAGGACCAAGAACTCATAATGCCCATAATGGTTCTAAATGCCATCTTGGACACATCCTCACTCCGAATCCTCACTGATGATAACAAGATCACAAGTCAATCTTAGAAAAGACTGATGCTCTCGCAACTGGTCAAACAAATCATCAATGCGAGGTAAGGGATACCTGTTCTTCATAGTCACTTGGTTTAACTCCTATAGTCAATACACAACCTAAGTGACCCGTCTTTCTTCTTGACGTATAATACAGGTGCCCCAAGGGGAAACACTAGGGTGAATAAATCCCTTATCAAGCAACTCCTGCAACTGCCTCCTCAACTCGGCTAACTCCGCAGGTGCCATCCGATATGGAGCCTTCGATATAGGAGAGGTGCCCGGAAGCAACTCTATAGTAAACTCTATCTCTCTATCCAGTGGCAATCTAGACAAGTCATCAGGAAAGACATCTGGAAAATCCTACACTACCTCAATCTCCGCAAGAGTAAGTGACTCATCAGCCTCTGGCACTAACACCACGCTGGCAAGAAAAGTGTCACAACCCTTGTTTACCATGCGCATCGCTTCATGGCAGAGATGACTAACTTTCCAGCCAAGTTCCTTGGCAAGGGATGAGAGAACTCGTCCTCGCCAGGAATGCGGAAAACAATCCTCTTCCGATGACAATCCACTAATGCATAGTGCTCCTCTAGCCAATCCAGACAAGAATAGCATCATAGTCCTCCATTTTTAGCAAGAAGAAACACCCATCTAGGATTCTATCCTCAATGCACACAGGTAACGACGGAATGCACTTCCTAGTCGATACCGTACCCGCAGGGGTGTGCACACACAAGGGGACCTCTAACTCCTCAGACTCTACGCTTGACTTAGGGCTAACTGCCTAGCGAACCTCTGGGAAATCAACGAGTGAGTAGCACCCGTATAAAACAAAACCCGAGCGTGCACACCTAGAAGCAAAACCGTACCTTCGGTGACATGCTCCGCCTGCTCGGCGTCCTCGCGAGCTAAAGCAAACACTCGAGCTAGGGCTCGAGGCCTTCCTGGTCTTCCCGTAGCTGGCGCGGCTGCCGCTACTGCTGGGGCTGGCACTCCACGCTGAGCTCCTTGTGAAGTCTTGGGCAGTCTTGATCTTGTGGTCGCTGCTCCCGCACTTCAAGCATCTACCCGCTACCAACCAACACTCGGAACCACCATGTGTCTTCCCGCAATGGGGACACTCTTTCTTCACACCAGGGGAATGTATAGAAGGTAACTGAGAGTTGTTGACTGTCACGGATCGCTGCGGTGTCTGGTACACGTTTTTTCTTATCCTGCCGCTGGAACATCGCTGCCGGCCTCTTCTGCGAAGCCTTCTTTTCCTCCAGATATTGCTCCATTTCTCCCTCCTGCCTGCAGGCAGCACTGAGGGCCTCGTCCAACGTGCGGTGGTCAAACGCCACGAGTCTCGTCCGCAGTGATGGCTTGAGTCCCATCACGAATTTCTTCGTCTTCCTGCGCTCATCCTCTACGATATACAGTGCATACTTAGAAAGTTCAGAAAACCTTGCCTCGTATTCCAGCACGGTCATGGAGCCTTGCGTCGGGGAGAGAAATTCCTGCTCCATCTTGTCCTGGATATGCTCTGGGACGAACATGGCTCGAAAGAGCCTCACGAACGCGTCCCACGCCACGTCTACTGCTCCGTCCTCAAAGCGCGTACGTAGTAGGGAGGGCCACCATACATCCACTCTCTCCTGCAATACACCTTCATAAGCACCAACTAACAAATTCTAAATTAAGCAGAACATACAAACATACAAAATTAAAAGTCTACCTGTAGCATGTAGGTGGCTAATGTCACCTTCCTCATCAGGGCACCTGATGGCTCGGAAGATTTTCTCTATCTCCCTTAACCAACTTTCTGCCATTAATGGATCACTCTCCCCCTCAAAAGAGGGTGGGGTCATCCTCTTGAATCGCTCCATGATGGGAGGTCTACCATGGTCCTGAGCTGGTGCCTGAGCCTGCTACATTAAACAATAGGCAATACACAATAAACACAATATCATGCAATTTAAATAGCAACTACTAGTCGTTTCATTATTCTACCTGGGCCTCCAACTGTGCTTGGAGTGCTGCCTGGGTATGAGCCTGCGTCTGCATGGCTTGTACCAGACCTTGCATGAATACTCCGTAATCCACAGGCGGCGGTGGGGGAAGTACAGGACCTGGCGATGCCGGGGCCTGCTGCTCCGCCCGCTCGTCACGTCGCGGCTCGTCCTCACGGGCCGACGCTCCACCACACCTACCTCTCGAAGCCATGGCTGTAATAAAATTTCAGCCACCATTAGAGCTAGGTTACTAAGTTTTCTAACCATTTTCTTATCTATCTTTCACTTCTTATTAGTGTTTTCTACACATGTGGACATACTTAGCATGCAATGGGGATGATGACTTAGGTATATTCATGTGCAATCTCAACCGGTCGCTCTGATACCAATCTCTGTGGCGGCCCTCATTATATCGGTACGGTTATACCAACCCACGTCGGTATAGCGAGAGTCCTCACAGTGGGACATTTACCCAAACGATACAAACAGCTGAGATACACGCGAATATACGACAAAGTAGTAGAAGTAAAAGACAACTGTCTTCATTCATTCATCATCCACATTTAACATACATGAAATTTGCAATTACATTAAAGAACTTAAAGTTCACATAATTTAAATTGCTGAAAATTAAGTACACAATGTCCACACTTATACAATCTTCTCATGATTTCTAATACAACGTCACGTTTACATACTATGAAAGCACAAAAGGGGTACACTGCTCCAACAATCTAAACTCCGCGCTCGGAGTCCGTCTCTACCGTCTCCTCCATGAGAGTCTCGTCACTGTCTATACCTGTACGCCAAAGCAAGGAGTGAGTCTTAAAGACTCAGCAAGCAACACTACTCATAACATACACGTATAAGTCATAGCGGTTTCTACATGCACATTCACAAATTTCAACATATGGCATGTTAGTCATTTGAAAGTTGCAACCTATCATGAAGGTTCTACAATTTATACATGGATCATGCTTTCAGATTTCTAAGAATAAAACTTACTTATCACATGCTCTCTATTCAATTTACTCGTGACATTTTGCCTTTAAAGAACCAAGACATGAGAGCTACCAACATGAACACTGTGCATATATGAAGGGAAAACACAACTAGCATGGACTTTACATGTTCTTAAGCACATACATAGACATTTTCACATGCTTTAAGTTACTGGTTTCACATGGTTTAATGGCTGTAAACCTACACATGAGAGCTACAATGTTGTTTAAAACATACCATGTGAACAACCAATCATGCTATTTTGTACACGTGCTCATCAATTATCCCTAACATGGATTCTAGACATTTTTGCATATATAAACATGATGATAACAACATGAAATTACTGATTTCACATGGTTTCAGATTTGTCTTACATGGATTTCAATGTCATATTCTCACATTTTTAGTTTCACATTTTCCTTACACAAGTTTCCCATTTCACATGGTTGCACTTTGCACATACACATTTCACATTGTTCACTTACACATTAACACATGAACACATACACATTACACATTACACATTTTAGGTGCCGTGACACATAGTCCAAACCACCAAAGAAGGACATATACACATCACATTACACATAGACGCCATCTAGGCATTTCAATGGCGACTCTTGGACTGCGCAGACCGGGAGAACAAGTCTCCACCCTAACCAGTGGTACTTGTCCACCTCCAGGATTTCCCCTAATGCCTTAGGGTCACTTACACATTGAACTTTCTAGGGGGACTTTTCCCTGATACAGTTCCACTGCCCTCTACGGAAGCAGTGTCACATTGGCACAGTTACACATTTACACATTTTACCGATTTTACACATGGTTTTACACATATCACTTTTCATCTCATTCACTTCCTCACTCACATGCATATCTCTGTTTTTCCTGACATGACACTACAGATTTCAGGAGTTTACACACAGCAAATTCACCAATCAGGTTGGGTTTAAACGATATCTAATCACCTTACGATGACATGCATAGATTTTTACATTTCACATGGAAAAATGCATAACTCCTTATATACTGGTTCAAATGACCTGAAAATTTAACCACAAGCTATTTTCGGGTTCAAGATCATACATTCAATTTTTCAGATTTTTTCGGAGCTAAATGGAATTTACAGAAAATCAAACATCCATTTTTCATGCCATTCGTAAATCAAGTCGATATGGAGTTATACACACAAGCCAAAATTTTAGCAAGCTACTGTCTGAACCCTACATGTATAGAGCTACAGAATTTATTCCTCAATTTACGGGGAAATGCCCGGTTTACCGAGGATTTATCATAACTTATGCACAATTCCTATTTTCCAAATAACACTTTCAATAATTTACACAAGCATGGCAAAATCTCAATATCAGAATAGGGCTGATCCATTCATGTATGATTCTCACAAACTTGGGCATACAGGCTAGTCCTAAATCATGCAACAGTAGATTGACAAGATTAACAACTAATCATGCTTTGTAATTTCAAGGAACAAAATAACTTCTATCATTCACCACCATGCACACTCATCCATCCACACACCACATTCATCACATTAACAATATACATAGAATATAAAGGGTTTACAGTATATCCTCATCGTGAAACATATCGAAGATAGTGTATAGAAGGGCATAACAGGTCACTGTTCTGTCCAGATGAACTTGGCGGCGGTTTCCGGCCGCTAATTCAGTGTTAGCGGCATGGTCGATGGATGCCAATCATGATCTCAGCGTCCAGGGACCTTGCCGTTAATGCAGGTCTGTGCAAAACACAGACCCGAGCTCTCAAGATAGGGTGAATGTGAGGGTCAAGGACACGAAGAAAAATACACAAAAATGTTAAAACCGTCCTAGACTCATATGGGAACCTTATGGTAGGGTCACTTGCCTTTTAGAAATTGCTCCAATGGATCTAAATGCTCGGAGAAGCTCTCCTTGGGCTGTCTCAAGAAGTGCAGAATGTCCTCCAAGATCTCCTTCCTCCGGGCTCTTGGATGAAGATGGCTCCAAGGTACGGCCGAGGAAGTCTTCTCCTTCACTCCTGCTAGCTTCTTGTCGTGGAAGATGGCCGGATCCAGCTTCAGAGGGTCAGATTTTTGGGTGCAAAGTGGGGATTTTCTCACAGCTCAGAAGCTAGGGTTTTCTCCTCTTGTTTCTCTCTTGCAAAGGGTGAAGAGAGGGTTGGGGATGGCTGATCGGGTTCAGACATATGGGGAGGCCTCTCTCCCACTCACAGGGTGACAAGATGGCTCTCAGAGCCGTTGGGGACAGCTCCCCAATGGGTGAGCTTCCTTGTTTCTAGAATTTCTGGCTCTGCAACGCATGCAGGTAGAGAAATAGGCGTCCACATCGTTAGACGCTAGGATTAGTGTTGGCGTCCATGGGTGGATGCTGACACCACCTCAACGGCTAGGGGTTGACACCAATCTGTCCTTCGGCCAAAACTCTAAAACATGCAGAAAACTATGCATGCCATGCATATATACTTGCAATATGTATATGGTAATGTATCCATACTATCACCATTCAATACATGCATTATTTACATCTAGTATAAACACATGCACACGTAATGTACTAATTAATACGTACGTAAATATGTATATACATACACAAGCACAAATATACACATACAAATACAAATAATGCGACGGAAATTCGAGGGCCTTACAGGTGGCGCAAGAACCCCTGGAGGTTGGATTGGCACTGAGAACACGCGCTCCTCCACCAGAACATCACCATAGCTAGCTGACAATGTCAAGTGATGGACATGCGCCTCGGGAGGTGCCACGATGCCGGGGTCAATGGGTGCAGTTTGACGATTCGCAGCACCCTCCCTTGTTGTGAGGGACTGTCAATCCTACTCCATGTGGGCGAGCATCTCGTGTAAGCTGCAATCATCTACTCAGCCTGATCAAGGTAAGATGAGGTTGAGGAGTCCTACTTGCCAAAGCCAGAGCCGCCTCTGAAGACCTCTGCTAGAATGTTGGTTGGGACAATCTCTCATTGGACGGACGAGCAACCATCTTTCCCTTGGGAGCCATTGAAGCTTCAGTCGCATCCCACAGACGACACCAAATGTTACTGTTAGAGTAACGTGGTTGGCTCAGATTGAGGAGACCAAGAGGAGAAGGTGGTGCGCTGAGGCCGTCGTTGTTGCTGATCTCCTGAACTGCCATTCTCCACCAATCAGTAAACGAATACAGGATGGAGTAACCCAACGTGGATTGCACCAATCGATAAACCCCATTCATTGACCTTAACAATCAATGTTTAATCAATTCAGTCTTGATCAATCGATATATGAAATGCGACCACTTGACCTGTCGCGAATCAATTATTCATGAAGACCCCTATTAGCACACCAGAAAAATCCCTAAAAATTATATAAAAATCTAAAAAATAGGAAAATAACTTAAATGGTTAAATAAGGAGAACCACTTTGATTATAACATGAAATTTACTCAGTATGTTGTCAAATTTGGCATGTCTACAAACACCTCACCTTGGTGTTTGGATTGCAAGGAAGTGGAGTGATGGGACACGAAATGAAAGCAATGGAATGAAGGGAATTTAGTGGAATGAGTAAAAAGTAGATGACAAGGTGTGATGAGATACGCCTTCAACAACATATGATAGGAGTGGTTCTTCAGCTCAAAATGAAGCCGCCTGGAGAAAGCCTCAAGAGATAACACATTGTTTGGCCGAAAGGGAAGGATGTGCACGTGAGCACGAAGGGAGAGAGATCAACATCCAGTGTAGAGAAAGTACCAATAGACACAATCCGATAGGTTTCACCATTGGGGAGTATTTACCAGCTTGTGGACGTGTTGCAACAAAGGTGGATCTATGGGAAAAATAGATGAACTGATATAAGAATCAAGAACAAAGTGTTTCTTAAAAGGCAGTCTGCAAACATCGACAAGATGAACTGAGTATGTGACTCGGAATGGAATATTTCATGTTAATTCGAATTAGGAATAAGTGGCTCTCCTCAGTTAAGCACGAGAGTAATTCTCCATAAATGAGCTCAAGTCCTATATAATGCGTGCTATGCTAAAAGAAAAATATTAAAACAAATAAAAATATAAAATAATCAAGGTTAATATTGTTATGATGCTGAGTTAAGTCAGGACACCAGGTTTCCTAGGCGTGGGTCCATCCTCCTCTTTGGGCAAAGTGTAACGGCCTATCCTCAAGTCTAAGAATTCTCTAAAATTATCATTGTTTGTTATGGTGAAAGGGAACTCAAATTTCATATTCATCAGAGCCTCAGGGTCCTTGATATGCTCTAATAAAGTATACTATAGTTTAAATGCAGAGAAGGGTGATACCACATGTTGCAAAAAAATGAACATTAAGGTTACCACGAGAGACACATATCCAGACCTGTGCTCAAAAACTGATCAGCAATGATAAGCATAGATATAAAGCACAATATATAGATATTGAAATAATGATGCTTCTAAATCATGATAGGTTGACTAGTCGCGTATCCTTACCTGAATCGCGATGACTTGGTCAGTTGCGCATCACCTTCAACAGACGAAATAGGTGTCGGAGTGAGACATTTGAATCACAATGTATGTGTTTGTCGCGAATTTCATCAGTGCTCCAAGTTCCACCCGAGGCCAAATTTGCATGCTTGTTTCATGGCTCTAGCGGGTTTAGGACTTGGCCTTCAGGCTTGCACGACCATGGGACTTTAAAACACCCCTTCTCCTTGCTCTCCCCAAGCATTTGACACTCTCCAAAGCTCAAGAACCAAGCATTGGCCAAGGGAGAAGAAGAACAAATGGAGATTGAAGTGAAGAGTCGTGGACCATGGTGATGCTCCCCCCTCTAAGAGACAAATAGTTGGAGATTTTTTGAGGTTGCATAAGATGGATGGACACATTTGTAGGTTGATTCGAGCAAAATTGGTAAGTTAATTTGTTTTTGTGCATTGAAATTTAACTAGTTCTTATTCTTGTTTTTGATGTTGTCCTCTCTCTCTCTTTTTCTCTTTTTCTTTCTATTTTTCTTCTTCCAACCCTTCATGGATGACCCATCTACTATTAGGAACGGATGGGTGAAAGGATCAGATCTAGAAGGGGGGGTTGAATAGATCTAATACTAATTAACGCGGAAGCTCAGGCAATTTAAAATTACTTCGAATTAGAGATCAAATCACCCAATTAATTACTGATCTGAAGTGTGATTAGAGTGTGAGCAAAACAATTAGTAGTGTGAACGAAATCCCTATGCATGCATCTAGCGAGATACAAAGGCAAACCACAATTCAAACCAATGCACAGAGGATTTTTAGGTGGTTCGGAAATCACCTCCAGTGACTCCTACGTCCACCCCTCACACAGTGAGGCCACACTACTCAAAAACTCTGAGTACAACTCACACTGGAGCACGACGACTCCAAACCCCCTTGAGCACGACGACTCAAGAAACACCTGGAGCACGACGACTCCAAACTGAGCACGACGGCTCAAACAACAACCGGAGTACGACGACTCCAAATTGAGCACGACGGCTCAAACCACACAGTGAGTGCGACGACTCACAAACTACTGAGCACGTAGTCTCACAAACAACTTGCTAGAAAAACACAGGACTCAGATCCTCTAGCAACAACCCATGCACAATCTCAGAATTACTCAGAAGAGAAAAATGAAGATGAGAATTGGATTGATAGTTCTTCTCTTCAGATGTCCTCCCTTGTAGAAAGTCGAATTGGAAGTGCTTTGAACTTTGGAAGTTCCTGGACGATGCTCTGCACTTTGATCTTCAGGATCTTCCTCGAATTCTTCACAGAAATCAGCTTCTACTTGATCTGCTTCCTTGAGGTGCTCCAATTGCTTCTTCAACGATCAATTGGCACTTCTCTTGCTTGAGCAGATGAGAATTTGGCTCGAGGATGCACCAGGAAGGCAGGAACAGGGAGGAGAACCTTCTAGCCGCCAACGGGATCTCTTGGAGGCTCTGAAAGGGTTCTTACTTGTTGGAGAGCCAATAGGAGGGTATTTATACCCCTAATTGCTCAGATGAGGGTCGTAGGCATATGATCCAAGGCTAATCCAACACATCCCTAGGGTGCCACGTGTCCAGGACAAAAGTTAAGTCACAGAGATTCCGGAGTGTGTCGACCTGCCCATGAGGTGTGTCGACACACTCTCCCAGACTGGCAAATCAAATCCCTGGGAGAGGTCTCTAGTGTCGACCTGATATCATTTGGTGTCGACCTACTGTCCCAGATTGCAAAATAGGTCTTCTGGGAGAGCCATCTAGTGTCGACCTAAGATCATCTGGTGTCGACTTGCTGTCCCAGACTACAAAACAGGTCTTCTGGGAGAGCCATCTAGTGTCGACCTACCAGTATCTGGTGTCGACCTGACTGAAGAGAACTGTGAACAAGATTCTCTGGGATCTACCTCTAGTGTCGACCTGCCCTGGTCTAGTGTCGACACTAGTGGACCAATTCTTCATATTTTGGCTTAGGGCTTGGAACATTGTGTCGACACCATCATGGGGTGTGTCGACACTGCCCTTGTAATAAATGATTATCCCTGAGAAAATAACACATAAATCATTAGTTAAATGTATTATCATGAATATAAATGATAAATGTGCTTGGAAACATGCTTTTTGAATATTGTAATTTCATGTGTGATGTATTTCACATGTTTCAATGGTTATGCATTAAAATCACAGCTTGTCATCATCAAAATGTGAGGAGAAATGTATTATATTCACACTCAACCCAACAATCTCCCCCTTATTGATGATGATAACATTAAATTCATATGGAAGAGAGAGTTTCAATGAAATGTGATTTTAAGCATTTTCATTTCCTTTTATTTATACTTGTCAAGGACCTTTGAACATATTTTAGTGACATTTGAAAGTAGCACACATGAAATACACAATGTTACTAAAGATAAGTTATTCTCACACAAAAGGTCAAGCAGCTTCACAAGCATTCATCACATTCACATTCATTCAAAAGATTTACATTCACATTGATTCAAAATATTTTTCAGACACATTGAAGGCACAAATATTTCTATTCATTTCATTAAAGATGTGAGCATTACAATCTTGCTATCTTCTCCCCCTTTGACATCATCAAAAGAAATTACATTATTGGGGAGGAGGAGGAGGAGGAATGGGTATCAAAATTGTCTCAATATCCGTTAGCCTCTTTTCCATTGAAGTTAGATTAAACTTCATTTGAGCTTGGATAGTTGACAGTCTTGTATGCAGAAGATGCTCCATCCTCTCTGAATTCTCTAACATTGAAGCTTGAAGTGCACTGAACTCATTGGACACTGGCTGTGAAGAGGAAGAAGATCCAGCTGACCAACCAGGCCTATTCAAAACCTTGAATTCTCTCTGAAGTGCAGACATCTCTTCATCAATGTGAGCAGAGAGATTCTTCATGCTCTCCAAGTCATCCACCAAGTGAGCAAAAGACAATCTTGTTTTGCTTATCTGAGAA
This sequence comes from Colocasia esculenta, assembly GCA_014218235.1. Taxonomy (NCBI): domain Eukaryota; kingdom Viridiplantae; phylum Streptophyta; class Magnoliopsida; order Alismatales; family Araceae; genus Colocasia; species Colocasia esculenta. Next base: position 57,480,622 of record CM024761.1, read on the forward strand.
ATTGTCTCCTTTGTGTTGAAGACATCAGCTTGGGAATTTGCCAAAATTCCCTTAAGGACTGTCTCCAACTTCTCTTGATGTTCTTTGAGGTCCACTAATACATCAGCCAAGGTGCCAATGAGCCTGTTAAATCTTTGGGTGGCATGGTTAGAGGCTGCTTTCTGTTCAACGAACCTGGCAGACACAAAATTCTCCAATCTCTGAATCCTCAATTCAAAATTTTCTGACATGGATTGAATAGAGGTGTTCAAAGCATCAAACTTGTCATTCAAGAAAGTGTATAGCTCTGGTGGAACAGAAGGTCCACCAAAGGAGGATGATGCATGAACTGGGGGTGGTGGAGAAAAGGATGGGATTTCAGTTTCAAGGTTCATGGAGGAGGAGTGTTGAAGTTGAGGTGAATGAGGGGCAATGAATTGTTCATCAACTTGAGCTGCCACAAGAGGCTGATCCTCATTTATGGGAGGCTGGTCCTCATGTACTTGAGGCTGGAGGCTGATCCTCTTGCACTGGAGGCTGTTCCTCTTGTACTGGAGGTTGTTCCTCTTGGACCACAAGGGCCTCTACTACAGCTGGTCCTCTCCTCTCTTGATCACCCACAATCCTAAAGCCCATGAATTTTTGAACATGCTTAAAGCAATAGATGTTGGACTTAGGAATTTTCTCAGATTTCTCATTCTTAAGAGACACACCAAAGTGTTTGAAGACTTGAGTTAAATGGGCTGCATATGGAAGTGATCTATGCAAATCTGCCCTAGTGGTCTCAGAAATGATCTGGTACATGATGACATGGTGGTTTACCTTAATGTCCTTGCTCATACAATATAGCACAAACCTTTGAATATCAGTGAGTCTGTCCCTCCCACCACCTTAAGGTGTGATGATGGTAGTGAGCATGTGATGGGTAAGCCTCAACACAGGTGGAAAAGTGTTGGTGTTGAATTTGGTAACATGGGTTTGCTTAGGATCAGACTCAACTGCCTGCAATCCAGTCAAGATGGTGTAGGCTTCATGAAGGTCAAATTCAAAGTTGTGGTAGTCTTCTCCTTCATCTGGAATTTTGAAAATGGTAGCTGCTATGTCTGTAGGCATGTCTTTCACAATCCCTTTGACCTTTGACTTGTATCCCTCATCAGTGCATTCCAAATTCTGATAGAATTCCTGGACAAGTCTAGGGTATATGATGCAAAAATCTGAAATAAAGGATTGCCAAGACTGGAATTTGAAGAAATTTATAATCTCAAGAAAAGCAGCAATCAGCTCACTGTCATCCAAGTCCACTGCCCTGGGTTTCAAGATGGTCTTCCCTGCACTTAGGGGTTGGAAGGAGGTCTCTTAGAGGGCTGGGAAGATTCTAAGGATGAAGATGAAGATGTGGACTTCTCAGAGGCTTCAGGAGAGGAATCCAAGATTTTCCTCCTAGGGTACACAGACCGTCGACCTGGACAAGAAGAGGATGCCCTACCTCTCTTAGCAGATGAAGATCCTGGATGCTCTGCAGGATCATGGCGTCTCTTGGTTCTCCTCTCAGTAGGAGGAACCTCATCCACCGGATTGGGCCTTGCCGTAGCCCTTGATTTTACTCCACGGCGAGGGATTTGCTTGGGTGCCATAGAATAGAAAATAGGGGACGATGGAGAGAGAGCAATGAGAGAAGAAGAACAGGGAAGGGATGGAGGAGAGTAGAGGTGGAGATGGATTCGATAAACCTGTCGGATTCCAGGAAGAAGCCGACCGTCGGGTCGACCTAGAGAAGAGAAAGGGGGTTTTAGGATACCCTACCCCGCAGGAACAACAAACGCTTAACCGGTGCCCACGGCTTAAAAGAGTCTGGCAGGGGGGGGGGTCAGTGTCGACACTAGAGGAGGTGAGTGTCGACCTGAGTGAAAGTGTGTCGACACTAGATGGAGTAGTGTCGACCTGGCCTGATGAAAATTTTAGATTTGAGTATGGAATAATTATGTCACTTTTGGGACAACTTTATAATGATAAGCAATGGGTGGAATAATCATTTCAAGGATATTTAAGAGACTAAAAAATTCATTTGTTAAATTTTGCAAAAATTCAACACAATTCAAGTTTTACACAATATCCAACAGGATATGAGCATTCAGTGACTGGAGTCATTAAAATGATAATTTCAGGGATATAATACATTTAACAATCAACTACACACTACCATATTCTTCAAGTCCAAAGAAATAAAAAAAAAAATCTTTTAGACTGAAATCAATTGTGTTGAAAATAAACAACTTTTTTTTAAGACAACTTGATGATGGATAAGAATGATTCTTTTAAAAACATTTCTCCAATGATATAAACATTTTTGTTTTTTAAACAAACTATCAAATGAGATACATCTTGTTCACTCAAGAACTAATGCTTTTCACACACTATAGTCCCTGGATACTAAAGATTTATCCATTATCAAGTCTCAAAAGGGTAAATGATGACCTTTTGACATGAAAATATACGTTTTTTAGACGCCAATATTTCCAGTTACTCAGTCATCATAAAAAAGGAATAGGACATATTTATTTTGCTTTTCATTTATTTTTGATTTTGAGCCCCTTTGAACAGAGATACCATTAGTGCCTCATGACATACATGGCACTTCATTCATTGTGAAGGTGTGCAGTTTCTCAGCACATATGCCATTGCTTTGTTGAATTGACAATTTTGGAGATTTTTGATAAAAAAAGACATCATCTATATCCAACATCAATTGCAAACAAAAAACATGTTTAGATTCAAGGCACACATAGTCCTTCAGTCTTTGAAAGAAATCTAAATTTCTATAGTTTTGAAGAATATAGGTTAGAGTTGACAAATGAATATAGTAGATCACTCAAAGGATCATTTTGAGACTCTAGACACCTGAATGAGGACATCATGCAAGGAAATTGATGTAATGCAAGAAAAGTTGTGAATTTTTCAAAAGATATGACTTGTGAATTCTCTAGCTCCCCCTGAGATGAGGATTTCAACCACTTTTCATCAGAATAAAGATATGCAGGTTTTTGAAATCAGGAAAGATTCTCTTTGAACAATAAAATCTCCCCCTCAATAATTGCATTTTCATTTCTTGGTACTTGGCGGAGACACATACTCTCGCATAGTGAAAGTGTCCAGACAAGCAGAACTTGTCCTTCTTCAAATCACCATTTGATATACCAAGAAGTTCAACACAATGTGAGTTGAAGAGTTCATTGTCAAAAATAAATAGAAGTGAAACAGAGAGAGATATGATCAGTATGAATCAAGGAAGCAAATGAATATGATGATGCAAAGAACTCCCCCTCAGAAGATGCCTAACACTCAACCCAATCCTAATGGACATTTATAAAGACCAAGTTCTCTCCTTAAGGATGAGAATCTACTGTCAGGAAGGGGTTTTGTGAAGATGTCAGCAATTTATTTTTCAGTTTCTATGAAGTGGAGTTCAAATGACTTCTTTGCTACCTCATCTCTCAAGAAATGATGCCTAATTTCAATATGCTTGGTTCTGGAATGCTGAATGAGGTTTTTAGACAGATTTATTGCACTTGTTTTATCAGAAAGGATGGGAACACAACCTAACTCTTGGTTGTAATCAAGAAGTTGATGTTTCACCCAAAGAATTTGAGTTCCACATCTACCTGCTGCAACATACTCAGCCTCTGCAGTAGACAGAGCAACTAAATGTTGCTTCTTAGAAGCCCAAGAGATTAGGCACCCACCTAAGTACAAACACAAGCCACTTGTGCTTTTTCTATCTAATTTACAACCAGCATAGTCAGCATCACAATAGGCAATCAAATCAAACTTGCAATTAGCAGGATACCAAATTCCTAAATCACATGTTCCAACAAGATATTTGAAAATTCTTATAACAGCTAACATGTGACTTTCTTTGGGATTTGATTGAAATCTAGCATACAAACACACACTAAATTGAATGTCAGGTCTAGAAGTTGTAAGAAAAAGTAGAGAACCAATCATACCTCTGTAGGTCTTTGGGTCTACTGACTTACCGTGAGAGTCTTCTTCTAGCTTAGCATTAATGGCAACTGGTGTGTTTGAATGCTTGAGGTTCTGAAAGTCAAACCTTTTCAAAAGTTCTTTCACATACTTGGTTTGACTGATGAAGATTCCCTCATGTGTTTGGTTAACCTGCAATCCCAAGAAAAACTTTAGATCTCCCATTAAACTCATTTCAAATTCATTTTTCATTTAATTTGAAAATTCATTACACAGGCCTTTATTGGTTGATCCAAATATTATGTCATCAACATAAATTTGGACTGCAATTATTTGTTTATTGACTGTTTTTGTGAATAAAGTTTGATCAACATTTCCTCTAGAATATCCTTTTTCAAGCAAAAAGGAACTCAAACGGTCATACCAAGCTCTTGGAGCTTGTTTAAGACAATAGAGAGCCTTATGAAGCTTGAAAACATGGTTAGGATGTTTTTCATTTTCAAATCCAGGAGGTTGTTCAACAAAAACATTGTCCTTGATATATCCATTTAAGAATGCACTTTTAACATCCATTTGATAAACTTTGAATTTCATGGAGGATGCAAAAGTAAGGAAAATCCTAACTGCTTCTAGTCTAGCTACAGGGGCATATGATTCTTCAAAGTCAATTCCAAACTCTTGATTGTACCCCTTTGCAACTAGCCTAGCTTTATTTCTTATGACTTGACCAGATTCATTCAGTTTATTTCTGAAGACCCATCTAGTGCCAATGACTGTTTGGTCACTAGGTCTAGGTACTAATTCCCATACTTTGTTTCTTTCAAATTGATGAAGTTCATCATGCATGGCATTAATCCAATCAGAACTTGATAAAGCTTCATCAATTGACTTTGGTTCAATTTGGGAAATTAGAGCTAGTGGGTCTTCTTCAATATCATGCAAGAATGATGATCTAGTCCTAACTCTATCATGCAAATTGCCAACTACATTATCTAATGGGTGATCTCTCAAAATTCGATGTTCAGAAATTACCTGTTGAGGGGTACATAAATCTGGAGCAATGTTACCTGATCCACTTGAAGATGGTGAATTGATGTTCAAGTTCTCACCAATGTCTTCAAGCTCCTCAACAGTTGGTGAAGAGTCTACAATGAAATCATCCTCTTTACTGTCTTGAATTTTCCTGCAAGATTTAGAATTGTTAGTTGAAAAGGAATTTTCATCAAAATAAATGTGTGGAGATTCTTCAACATTTTTATTTTTGAGAATGTACACTCTGAAAGCATCCTTCTCCCTGCAGTTGGACACCCTCCAAAAGGACATCCGAGATTGCCCAACCCTCCTAGTATGTAATATGATCTATTTCTCCCATGCATTTCTTATGGATGTGACATATGACAACATGTATGTACGGATGTAGGTGGTGTGGCAGCCCTATCTGGGCATGACAGACGAGGGCCAGCCTAGGGTGGAGGGTGGTCAACTTCATTTTGGGCGGGACCTATGGGTCCATTGCCTGAACGACATCGAGCCTCTCCACCTAAGGCTTACCATGAGGACATTGGAGCTACACAGGTGTGGCTAGAGGTGACAGAGCTGAGGGTGATCGGCAGCAGGACCCGAGGGAAGGCAAAGAGGGTGGACTTGTGCCTTCACTTCCCTAACCAGTATGCTGACTAGCTGCGTGGGGGTACCTTCGTGGAGTTCAACGCCGAGGACAGCCACCCATACCTTCAGCGCTACCAGGAGGTTTATGGAGACAAGGACTTCATGAGGCCAACCAGGGTATGCACTTCTCACCATGCCATGTCTATATTGGTATGCAAGTTTGACACATGAATGTGTGTATGTGCAGGATCTTGAGATGGCATGATTGAGACCCTCCATGCTCAGTTGGCTAGCATAGAGGCCTAGCTAGCCGAGGCACGCGAGGCCCTGGTGATTCTAGTAAGTACGAATGATTTACTTTTGCTCTTATTTACCTTTGCATGTATTGACTTGACTTTTTTTGTGTGCAGTGTGCCAAGCAGGCGGTCGTGGAGAGCATTGACCCCACGGTTGCCTCCACGAGTACGAGCGTGATGGATCCTCGTGTGGCCTCTCTCCAAGAGCAGTTGGCGGCGGTTGTGGCTCGTGCTGAGGTTGCAGAGTGTGACCTTGCTACATGGGTAAGTTCTAACAATGATATGTATATGAAATTGAATTGTTTATAACTTACACATGTTGCCTATTGTATAGACTATCGAGCTCTAGGGCGCCATTACCCAGGTGACCCTGGCGGGGGCTGAGCTGGTTGTTCTGACAGATCAGCTCTCTGATCTATGGACCCAGGCCTCTCAGCGTGAATCCAACCTCCCTCGTAAGATAGTGGAGTTGTGAGTGCTACTCACCGTGGAGAGGAGGGAGTGCAAGTGCGGCCACGACGAGTGGGAGCACTAGTGCAACAGGTGGGAGGAGGAGCGGAAGAGCCTCGCCCAACAGGTGGTGGAAGCATACACCAGCCTAGGCATCTCCGAGCAACTACTTTGGGAGTCAGAGGACTGCTATCGGCGTGGTAGGGAGTGCGCCGTAAGGGACGGGCAAGCCTGTACTTACTCCACTAGCTTCATTGCAAGTTCCATTGAGTACTATAGGAATGTCCAAGAGGTGCGTGGCACTCGAGGTGAGTGGTCCGAGGGTTCCCAAGCGTCGATGAGGCCACCTCCTCCTCGCACGACAGTGGATCTAGGAGAGGTTTAGAGCAGCTAGCATCACCGGCCAGCAGAGAGCGATGGTGAGAGTTAAGCCACCAGCATATGACTTGTACCTTTTGTTTTCTTCTTCATGATGATGTATACCCTGGTGGGGTACTCATGTATATGATGTACTTTTGACATATGATAGATTATGCCTTGTCTCTCTTGTACCCGTGCCTAAGGATCACTTGACAAACATATTAGTTTAACTGTTCTAACTCAGCTCCTTGCTTATTAACAAGCCAGAATTCATGATTTGTCAAGGGGATGAACTTTTTTTCAAATAAGGCATAAATGAAATGAAGTAACTTGAAATGCAACAAGTAGGCAGGCAAATGCTAGTAGGGAATTAAAAGATGAGCAAGTATTCAATGCATTCATGTACATGAGAAGGAATAAACTCTTTTTTTTTAGCTTTTGGCATATTTTATTTTATTTTGTGTGGATTTTGAAATGTTCAATATTTTTTTTACTTTTGAAATATTCATTCTTTTTTGGATTTTGAATTATTCAATTCTTTTTAGATTATAGAATATTCATTTTTTTTATTTTGAAAATAAGCTGCAACCCGATGTGGTCCCTTCTTAAAAAGATGTGTAGAACGAAGGAGATCTGCTCTAAATGGAGAAACGCGATACTCAGATCCTTCAATTACTCAATCATTATTTAAAATTCATTAGTGACTCTTAGATGTGTTAAACATGGGTTAGACGTGCTTAAGAGGTGCCTTCACCCAAGGTGGCTTTTTGGCGACGTCCTCTTCAATTGATCGTTGTCTTGCCTCAAACTTGGGACATACCGCTAAGGGATAAGGGAAGGTGTGATTTAGAAAGTTTGCCAATGGTTTAGGTGACTAGGGAGACACTCATTCCTCTGCACTATACTTATTAGGGTTCAGTCTTTGGCTTATAGGGGTTTTTTATAGCATGCTTACGACCAGGTTTATTTGAATCTTTGCGTGGACTTTGCCACTCTTGACGTGCTTTTTACTTGTGGTTTGCCTTGTTTTGGCTCTTTTGACTTTTGATCTGCCTTGTTTTCTTTTCTCTTTCCCCTATTGGACCATGACATCTACCCATTAAAGTGTTGGATAGGTTCAAAGGTCAATCCCACAGGTTCCCCCATCCCAATTGGCAGACCAAGAGGAAAAGAAATGGTGATGACCTAGACTATTAACTAAGCATTGATCTTCTTTAGATTTCGTGCTTTTAGATCCCAAGGGTGCGACGTGTAAGTGTGTGTGAATGTCGACACCTCTGGTTAACTCACCAAGAATGAAGAATGATTTAGAAATGACGATGTTTTCACTTCAAGGTCCGTGTACCACGTGACTTTGAACACCTATCTAGGGGCAGTACTTTTTAAGACATAGCCCATTCCAAGGGTGAGCAAGCTTTTCTCCCTCAGCATTCACTAGCCTGAACGCATTGCTTGGATATGCTGCTTTTGCTATGTACGGCTCTTCCCAGTTTGGTTGGAGTTTTGAACGAGGACCACCAGGTTTTACAAAGATTCTTTTTATAACCATTTCACCAACTTTGAATTTTCTCTCAATCTCTTTCTTTGGGTAAAAACGAGTGAGTCTATTATGATATGCTTTGGTGTGTTCTGCGGCGGCCAGACGCTTCTCATCTAAGGGTTCCAATTGTGCAAGGAGCACTCACGACACTTATCGATTGGCAAGTCCCTGTCAAGATGGACTCTTAGTGAGGGGGTGAGAATCTCATATGGGACTACAGCCTCCATTCCATAAGTGAGGGCGAAGAGAGTTTGCCCTATAAGAGTACAAATTGAAGTGTGGTAGGCCTATAGAGCTTCTACAAGCTTATCTAGCCAGTCTGAGAATTTATTACCCTCACACATCTTTTTTATGATCTTGATTAATGTTTTATTTATGGCCTCTGTTTGGCCATTGCCCTGTGGATAATAGGGAGAGGAATGATGCAATGCAATTTTATACATGTTGCAGAGCTACTGAAGCTCCTAAGAGATAAATTGAGGTCCATTGTCAGTGATGATGGTAGTAGGGATGCCGAGTCTGGTGATGATGTTCATTATGATGAATTTGCATATTGTTATTGCCTTGACTTATGGGTAAGCTTTGGCTTCCGCCCATTTGTTGAGGTACTCCAATGTATTATGTATGTATGATTTTGGCTTATTTTTGGGAGTTTGGATCACCAAGGGGACCAATAATGCCAAAGGCCCACCAAAGCGAAAGGCCATGGGGGGGACATAGGGTGGAGTGAAGAGGATGGAGAATGGATTTTATCGGCGTGCAGTTGTCACTTAACACACTGATGGACATAAATAGAACAATCCTCCTCTAGAGTGGGCCAGTAAAAGCCTTGCCTAAGGATTTTCTTGGCAAGCATTTGGCTATTTACATGACCCCCATACACACCTGAGTGAGCTTCCTCAACAACTTTCCAAATTTCATCATCATCCAGACATCTTAGCAAAACTCCAGTGAGACCTCTTTAGTAAAGCACATTTCCAACCACGGTGTACTTTTGGGACTTTCTCCTTATGGTTCTCTTTTCTTCAGTGGTGGCTTCCTCAGGGTAAGATTGGTCTTTACAGTACTTAGTTATTGCACAGAACCATGGTTTCTCGTCATCATCCAATTCTTCTTCTAACTCTAGTAGCATGATTTCTTTCTTCTTGCCTCTCTCTATCTTCCTAGACATCTCCTTTCTAGACATCTCCTCTTTGACCCTAAGGAAAGCAGGCTCTAGATTAGTAGGGGTGAAACACCGATGGATAAGGATAGATACAGAACTTCTATTGAGAGGAAATTTTAGAGATGAGACTAGAGAAGCAAGAGCATCATCTAGAATATTTTGGTTGCAAGGAACATGGACAAAAATCAACTTGGAGAATAGCTTAGCATAGGCTGAGGAGAGTTCTTGGTAGGGATTCAGCTTTGGATCGTGTGTGCGATATTTGGGGAGCACTTGGCGAAAGATCATTGACTATCACCTACAATTCGCAAATGGTGATCCCATGGAATTGTGCGGCCTCAAGTTCGGCCAGCGGAGCTTCATATTTGTCTATGGTATTAGTGGCAGGGAATGCCAGCTAAAAAGCCTACGGAATGGTGACCCCTTCAGGTGATAGGAGAACAATCTCGATACCCTTATCATGAGAATTCAGAGCTCCATCAAACTATAATGTCCACATAGGATCAGATTGATTAAGGGACATTAGTTCCTCATCTAGAAATTCTGAATGGACAAGATCAAACTGGGGAATATGGTGGTGAACGAGATGTTCTTCTATGGCATAGCCTTTGATTGCCTTTTGCTGACTGTAGGTGATATCGAACTTAGAGAGAAAGCTTTGCCATCATGCTAACCTACAAGTAAGGACAGATTTTTCAAGGAGTAACTTGATAGGATTCATGTGGGCTATAAGGTGGACTTCGTGAGCAAGGAAGTAGTTCTTCAGTTTCTGCACTACCCAAACAAGAGTGGCACAAGTTTTCTCCATGGTTGTGCACCTTTGCTCACAGGGGTTGAGAAGCTTAGACAAGTATTAAGATGCCCTCTCTTTGCCTTCTTCATCCACTTGTGCAAGAATAGCTCCTACTGAGTCTTTTGGGACCAAAACGTAGAGAATGAGTGGTTTGCCTGGAGTCGGTGGCCTCAGGACAAGATGATTAGCCAGATACTCCTTTAATTCATCAAAGGTTATCTGACACTTCTCATCCCAATAGAATTTGACTCCCGGTTTAGTTAGGTCGTAGAAGGGTCTACACCTCTGTGAATGTTAGGAGACAAACCAGTGAATAAATTGCAATCTCCGAATTAATCCTCGAACTTCCTTCAAATTCATAGGAGGTGGCATTTCCCTTATTGCCTTCGCCTTATTTGGATCAATCTCGATACTTGCCTTGCTCACGATGAACCCTAGGAATTTACCCAATGACACACCAAACACACACTTCTTGGGGTTTATTTTCTGTTAAAATTCCCATGATCTTTGCAATACCTTAGTGAGAACCCCAGGATGCTCAGCCAAAGTTTTGGATTTAACCACCAACTCATCCACATACACCTCAATATAGATGTGAATCATGTTATTAAAGATGGCCATCATAGCTCTTTGGTAAGTAGCTTCAGCGTTTCTGAGTCCAAATGGCATGACCACATAGCAATATGTGCCCCAAGGTGTAGGGAATAATGTCTTCTCTTGTTCCTCCTTAGCTAGTTTGATTTGGTTACACCCCAAGAAGCCATCCATGAAGGAGAGGGTTTCATACCCAGTCGTGTTATCTATTAGCATATCAATGTGAGGCAAGGGGAAATCATCTTTTGGACATGCGCGGTTAAGGTCCCAGAAGTCAATGTAAATCTTGACTCTTCTGTCCTTTTTCATGATTGGGACAATGTTTGCCACCGAATTTGGATAAAGTATGACTCTAATGAACTTGCCTTTATAGAGCTTATCGACCTCATCTTCCATTTTCAAAGCCATCTGTGGGTGGAAACGTCTTAACCACTGCTTATAGTGACGGACCCCGACTTAAGTGTAAGGTGATGTTCAACAAGCGCAGGGTCTAGTCCTGGCATATCCTCAGAGCTCCAAGGAAACGTGTCCTTATACTCTCTGAGAACCTATATAATTGCCTCCTCTTCAGTTGGTGACTAGTTGCTACTTATAAGGATGGTCCTAAGATTTTCCTCGGTTCCTAGATTAACTTCTTTAGTGTTTTCTTCTACTGCAGTTGATGGCTCATCAAATATTCTGACCCCGCTTGTGAACGCATCGGCCTCGTCCTCAAACTCTTCATCCCCTTCTTCAATTGGGTCATTGTCATCCATGATTTCATAGACTCCAAACCCATCATCAATTAAGCACAATGACTCCTTACATTCTACATCTGGAAACAACAAGGGCTCTTCAATAAACTCAGGTATTGCTAGACATGCCTTGCATTTATGGGCTAGATCCGCTAAGAAACAGTGAGGAACCCTCTTCTCCTTGAAAATTTTCTTTCGTACTACCCCCAGACTTTCACTAACATGTTCTAGACCCTTACTACAACTACTAGAACCTACAGAAGGAGGTAAGGGAGGAGGAAAAGCAGTAAATGAATATCCCTGTGTGGAGGGAGTCAGGAGTCCCTGCGTGGAGGGAAAAAGGAGGTCAGTCATTGTACTGCGGAGGAGTGGCCCTTAGGTTGGAGCATAGTCGGATGAGAGATAAGAAGTCTCCTCGATGGAGATGATGGAATCAACAACTTGGACATTGGCTTCTTCTTTTTTTCGGCATTATTCAATTTTTTTGGTTTTTGTTTATCATAAGAAGAGAATGGAGTGAAATTATGAAATTGGAGAATTGCGAGATGAGTGCATGCTTAGTTGGGGGTAGATTGGGAGAAAGAGGGAGTTGGAGAGTGAGAGTTTCCTCAGGTGAGTGTAAGGAGATTAAGAAAGAGGGCATTGGTGTCCAAGGAATGCTGAGAGAGAGGAAAAGAGGTCACGTGGTCACCTAAAAACCATAAAGCCTTCTTTATTGGGGACATCTGGCTCCCCTTCATCTGTCCGATCATTCAGTAACTGCCTATTGTTGTAATAGCTGTTGGCTTCTCCAAGAGGTCATGTATGAGTGGTGGCCATTCTGGGTGCATTGGCATGAAAAGCCGACTAAGAGATATAGCTATGTCATTCATGTCGAACCAACAGCGCCATTCACATTCATGGTTGCCCAAGGTTTAGCTGACACTACCCTCTGCTTATAGTCCTCTTTTCCTTTTTTGTATCCCAGTCCTGCACTAGGCCTTGTCTTCCTATCTGACAATGTATTGGTTCTGCCTTGAAGATATGTCTCCAGACCTTTGCCAGGCTGGTACCCCATTTTCAGCATGATTTGCCAGCCCTTATCAGTCATTATCCTACTTCTCTTTTGTACAGTAGTTGATGGGGAAATTGGAGGTGAATGTACTAGGTTCTGGTGTGTACTATACATGTCTAGCACTAACATGAGTGGTTGGTTGCTTGGCCAGATTGAAGGGATACAGTTATCAAACATGGCATCCACTTCCAGGATCATTGGCTTACTTGTGACTTTGATGACCCATCCCTTTTATGGAAACTTCAGACATTGATGTATAGTAGAGGTGACGATGCTAAGTGCTTGGATGTGAGGCTTTCCTAGTATCATTCGAATGCTTGGGTCCATGTCTAGAATGTGGAAATCAATTTCTGTTACAAAGGGACCTAAATCTACCTTCAATGTAACCACTTCTTTTGGCGGCCTACTAGTGTTGTCGTAGGAAGTGACTATGATTGAGGAGGGCCGAACTGACTCCAATGCTATCCCACACAAGTTGTCCAAAAAGACCACATTGATAGAGGCTCTGGTGTCTACTAAGCATTGAGACACGTGGGTTCCATTGATTTTGACAGTTAAGCACAAGGCATACCGTTGTGCTTCCACAGGTGCTCATTCATGTTTATGGAATTCCATGGTCGGATGCCAACTTGTGGGGGTTAAGACTGAGCTAATTTGGTTCATAGGTATGTCTTCATTTACCATCACCTTTTGAAGGTACTGCATCAGATCTTCTTGATATACCAGTGACCTTTTGATTAACCCCATAATGGAGATCATAGTTGGCATTTTGTCTAGATGTTTTAACATGTCATATTGAGGTCCTGGAATGTACTCTTCGGCTGGGGTTTCTTCTTCCTGCTACTGGGGTGCCTGATCCCGACTCTGGGGAAACAACTTGTTGAATATGTGCCCACTCTAGTGCATTGAAGTTTCCTCAGTCCCATCTCCCGCTATATGTACTTCCCGTAGTGATGGCTTGCTCGGCATATTGGAAGCTGGGTGGATGGTGGAGTGTTCAGTGTTGAACATATGATGTGGCGGTTTGATGTTCACCACATTTGGGGGTGGAATGGAGAAAGTGGATGGTATAGGATTCGGGTCAGGGGTAGTGGTGCGTAGGAATGGAGCTTGTGGGTAAGGGGTAATGATGGGGGTAGTTGGTGGTTTATGGAGAAGAGGTGGATTGGATGGTGATGATTGTGAGATGGGGATGGTCAAGGGTTGGTATATGAGTGTGGGGTTGGATTGTGTTGGCATGGTGGTCATGGTAGTGTTGGGAAGAAATGGAGGGAGTGGGTAAGGGGCTTGCGATGTGGATGATGTGGGTGGTTGGCGGAGTTGACTAGGTTGTGGTGGAAATGGTGTGGGGGTTGTAGGAATGCGGAGAAAAGGAGGAAGTGGGTTGGAAGGTGTAGGGGTGTGGAGGAAGGCAGTAGTGAATAACTGGATTGTGGTGTGGTGGTGGAGGGTGCTTCCATATGCCTACCTAGCTTCTATCTGTTTGGGAAGATGGGTTGATAGCATTCAATTGGTGATTTGGATCTAGGTGCTCCAGAAGTGGGTCCTGCACAATGCCCATATTAAGTTGTTGCAGGGGAACTTGGGGCTGTTGTACAGGTGGCTGGGGCTATTACTGATGTTGTTGTTGTTGTGTTTGTTGTACATTCTTCCTAGGTGGCCTTAATGTCTTCATTTCTATGATGTACTTCCTCATTTCATCTCAATCAATGCCTCCCTGGTCATTCAGATCATAGATATAATCCTTAAAGTGAAAGCAAGCCTCTAACGTGTGACCAAGTCCCTTGTGCAATGCACAATAGAGGGAGGTATCAACATTGGGAGGCCATTGTAGTCGTTCCCTTGGTAAAGTGAGTGCATTGGCGGCTATAAGAGCATTGAATATGTCAAGGAGAGTCTCCGGCAGTGGAGGGTATTGTGCGCTTCTAGGGTCAGGGGGCCTTCTAGGCTACTGAGGATTGTAGTTTCCAGGCAGGTACTTGGTTGTATTGCTAGGGACGTTGAGGAGGTGGTGGTTGTTGTTGGTACTTTGGTGGAACTTGTTGGTATTGCTGGTACTATGGAGGAGGTGGAGGTTGTTGAGGCTGTGGAGCTGGGGTATGCAACATGGGAGGGTTGTTGGGCCAAAACTATGGTTGTTGTGGTTGTTATTGGTATTGAGATTGTTGAGACCTTTGGTTAGAGTTTGGGCGATATTGTATGGAGTTTGGATTCCCATTGCACTCACCTGCTCATTGTTAATAACCCCTTCAGTTGTGGGAAGACTAGCTTGGGGGTTGCGAATGTTTTTCTTGAAAGTTCTTACCTTTGGCTTGAACATGGACATTATGGATGAGTCTTTCATTGTGTCTGGATATATCTATCTCTCTCAGACAACTCTTCCATAGTTGTCCATTTGTTCACAACCAAAATGTGTTTGAACTATGGTGTGGCATTGGTAGTTATCATCTTCACTTGTTTAGACTCAGACAATGGATCCCTTCATTTCTCAGCCATAGCTCTCTACCTATCAGCACAGTGTAATAAGTCCTCATCCACTTTCATTTTCTCAGCCATCAAATCAGTAATAGACAAAGAAGGACCAACCTGGTCTCTATATTATTGCAGAAATTTTCTTTGAACAACATCAAAATTTCAGCATCTATTGGTTCCAAAGAATAGAACCATTCCAAGGCGAGACCATCCAATGATCTTCTGAATAAGAATGCCAAAGCTTGTTATCATTTTTCCAGAAAGAGGATTCATACATGAACTCCTTAAGATCTATGAAGGGATTACTAGTGTCGTTGTAGCGATGGTAGGCAGATAGTTTTGAGGTGGGAGACGGAAGATGGCATGGAATGAAGGCCAGTTCAAGGGTGTCTTTGGGTGCGGACACCCTTTTATGATCTTGCTCCAATCACTCACCTAAGCTAGGACTGCTTGGGTGATGATCAGATGGTTGCTTGAGAGGTACACCATAAGAGTAAGGTTGGGGTGCACTCACCTGAACTGACTGATAATGAGCAGGGGCACCAATGGCACAAAAGGATGGGCAGGAGCCGGGGAAGGTAAGCAGACCTTGCGTGGAGGGGCTTGGTCGTACAATGAAGGCCGCCCACAGGACTCTGGGGGCATGAGTGGATAATAGAGTTGGACGTGAGTGGGCAAGGAGGACTCAGACCGTCGGGTCTCGAGTGGTTTCTATTGGATAGTACCCATGTTTGGGTGAAGAGATTTCGGGGGGGTCGAGAACAGATTTCCCCTTCAGAGCATTCTGAACCTCCCTAAGTTGAGAGGGTTGAAGATTGTTGAGGAGGTCCACTAATTGGGACAAATCAATGGAGTCACAGGTGTTTCCAGTAACATGCCTCGGGGAGTGATTGAGAGACTCGACTTGATTTGAATGCATCATGTGAACTTGCAGATTGGATTGATTAATGTATGGTTCATTGGGGAGTTGTACAAATTGATCATTAGAATTGTAAGCCTCATCATACAATTCATCTTGGTAACCCATGTCTTCATATTCAGCCATTCCAACAAATTTTCCTGAACGTAGCATCATGATATTTAAGCTCACAAAGTTTACTAACAAACAACTACTCAAACAAGTTTGAGAGAAGAAGTTAATATCTTTTAATCAAACACTTAGGGGATGCTTACATCCAATTTGATTATTCCAATATAGTTAATGTAATATTTATTGAAATATTTCACTCCTATATGGGTATTAACCTAGATGGGTATGAGATGTAACTTCGGGTTCACTAAGGACTCTCCTTCTCAATGATGGGATCTTCTAGCACGGGTCTCTAGAGTGGTACAACTTGCTCGGTCCACCATAAGGAAATCCACGGGTATGGAGACTTATGGAGGTCTCGTGAGGATTTTCTAATCCAACAATATGGAATGCCCAAAGGAGTGATTGTCCTCACCAAGAGGGGTGTTGGATCCTAGGAAAGGAGGGAAGGAGGACCCTCGACTGAGTATGCTCTGTAATGCAGATAATATGCAAATATTACAACAGATCTGGCTTTCTATGAACATACTGAAATGCGACGACTTCAGTCATCGCGCATCAATGTAAACTGCGACTGTTCAGTCAGTCGCGGATCTAAAAGCTCAAAGTGATTGCCAGTGCCGCAACATTTCCTTTGGTGCTATCTATCACAGAAACGCGACAGGTCAAGCTGTCGCACAAAAAGTAAAAACGTGACGTCTGAACACATCGCAAATCAAAAGGCTCTCGAGAGTTTAAATAAAAGCAGTAACTCAAACAAGCAAGGTATATGGCCAACCAATTGAGGAAATAAGAGTCAGATGATGATGGTTTCTTCAAGTGAAAGTAAGTAAAGGAGGAAGGGAGCAGGATGATGATTTTTTTAAAATTAAACTTTATAGGAAAAAGCACAAATACACAACTATGTGGGGTACGAGGGGAGGGGAATTGTACCACGTGGGGTATGAAGGGAGTGACACACGTGGTTGTCAAAGGGAGGGGCACGCGTGAGTGTCGAAGGAGTGGTAACAAAAATTAAAATAAAAAGAGTCCCACCGTGATCGCCAATTTGTGAACGTGCTTTAAACGCCACAGAGAGTAATTAAAAAAGATTTTTATCGGTGGAACAATAGAAAATGAAAGTGAATATGGAGAAAAAAAGAAAAGAACAGAGAGAGTGTGTGTGTGTGCACTAGAGATGGAGTGTGGTAACCATGTATACGTGTATACCGAAGGAGAGAGCAGAGGATGGGTTACTTACCTTCACTCGAATATCACGGGAGTTGAATGGTGAGTTGACTCTTACTTCTCCAACTGGCCTGCGGCAAAGAAGACTTTAGCTCTTGTTTACCTTGCAAGCAAGACACAAATAAACAATTGAAAGAAATGATTAGAACAAGTTCTATATTATCAAATCAAAAGAACTAGAAAGAAAACCTACATGGGCTTGAACACACTTGTGGTTGTGTTTAAAACGCCTAAGAATATGTGTGTGAATTGAATGATGTGTGTGAAGTGAAGAAAACTATAGTGATTGTGTGAAATGCATGCACTAAGAAAGGAATTAAAAGAAGCGAAAGGAAGAGAAAAAGGAAGAATTTTATATGGCTTCAGGTGCAGCAAAGGTCGAAGGTGAGGAAGAAGACTCCTGCTCCATGCTCCAATGATGCTTGAAAGCCGACAGCACCACCTCTCCAATTGAAGAATGCTTCAAGCAAGCTTGAGCGAGTTCTTCTCTTCAAACCTCAGAGTTTGAAGTCTCTGGAACACAGCAAGGCTTCGCCTCTATAACTTGGACTGCTGTCTAAAAAATATGGCCACGGGGTCCTTTTATAGGGGTAAAATTATGAATCGTGACGGATACAGTGGTCACCTTTAAAGATAAAATGCGTTTGATCAAACTGTCACATTTAAAAACCTTCCATACTTCGACGGGCTCTTTCCATACTTTGACGCAGTTAAAATATAACAAGTGTAAATCGGGACTACATGTGTAACATCTCGTTCTTTGGTCAGCCACCTGTTGAAGGTAGAGACGTATCGGTCTGTCACCTTCTGAAGGTGACGGGATGGCTGACATGTTCTGGTTAAGAGCACGACGGT
Source organism: Colocasia esculenta (assembly GCA_014218235.1). Lineage (NCBI taxonomy): Eukaryota > Viridiplantae > Streptophyta > Magnoliopsida > Alismatales > Araceae > Colocasia > Colocasia esculenta. The sequence continues at coordinate 57,498,760 of CM024761.1, forward strand.
CATGTCATCAAGGTCATCTTTTGACCGCACTATGCATTTTGTCTTCTTGCTGTCGAGATAGTTGGGACACATGTCGTGGCGCATGTCACCTGAAGGTGACATACCATTTGTCACATTTAGGGTGACAAGTCTGTGAGGTTGACATGTGACAGGTCCAATGGTCATGTTTGATTGAGATTTTGGGCTCGCGACAAGATGGCCATCACGTTCATTAGTGACGAGACACCAAACAATCACGTTCTTAGATTTGTGGCCTATATAGGCAAGGCCAGCAGAACTCTTCTCTTCTTCCCCTCTTCTTCTTCCTCTCTTCTCCCTTCCTCTCCTTCTGTTCGAGGGTGACTGTCGAGGTAATATTGGTGGCTTGGGCATTGCGGCTTCCGTCTCAGATGTGTGACCTCTTCTCTAATGTGTGACCTCTTCTCCAACGTGTAGGAGGATGTTTCTTGCTCGTGGACTGCGTGAGCATGGAGCTTGGAGCGAGGAGGAGGTGGTCACACACACGAGAAGATCCCAACGAGTTGGCTCTTCATTTTGATGTAGGGATTGCTCAACTTTCCACTAGTTCGAGCATGCTAGGATCTCCTTCCCCTTCTCCAAGCCATGTAGAATGCATGCTAGGTGTATGGATGCTTGGTTTGATCCTTTGAGCATGTTTGGGGTTGTGGGTTTGAGTGTTTCCATGATGTGCATGTGAGTTTTCATGAGTGTAGATCCTTCACATTAGCATGCATGGGTATGGATGAGGATGGTTTGTGCCTATGGCATGTGTTTTATCATTCTCCATACTCCCCTCCCTCTGTGTACACCGTATTTTCCATTTAGGGGCATTTTTGGAGACCTCGGGTTGGCACTGAGGTCTCTGTCTATAGTTGCGACAAGGTTCTTGTTGCAACCCAGAATGCGACGTGTCGCCCCGTCGCCTTCTAGTCTAGTAGCATGCACACCCTATCATGTTCTGGTTGTGACAGGGTGGTTGTCGCCTTCTGACCTGGTTTACTATTGTGGCTAGTGGAGGTTCTCAGGTGGGCATCCGGACCTCTGTTTGTGGTCATGACAAGGTCCTTGTCACAACCCAGAACTCGATGCTTCCCCGTCACCTTCTGACCTAGGTCATGTCGCGTTCAGAGTCCGACCACCAGTGTGTCACCTCCTCTGAGAAAGCAACAGTGACCCTATCCCCTTCTCAAATAGAGAGTGACTAGTGACCTATTCATAGTTCTTTCCGCTGCGTCTCTCTTTTCTTGGCACTTGTTCTATTCCTAGCACGGTCCTACACTAGTCGTTCGCCGGTGCTTGGCACTAGAGAGCTTGTCCCGTTAGAGCTTGTTATCATTCCTTTGGACCCCCTGTCCCCGTGAGCCGGTTGAGCGAGTTCTCTTGGCGGTAGGCTTGCTCGAGTTACGAACTCTAGTTGCTAAGGGAAAACGGCGGTAGAGTCATTTGCACAGCTCTCTTAGCTGGTCTAGGACGCGAAGGTGGTTTGGATGTTCTTCCGATGCAGATCAGCTTGTCCTTCTCACTGCCTCACTCTATGTGGTTTCTATTGACTAGGGGTGAATGGATTGCTAAAAAATCATCTTTGAGATATTCTGAGACAAAATAACTTTAGAAACACTAAACGAAATAGTTAGATTTAGTGAGCAGTGGATAAGGAGATAAAAGCAATCACATGAACAACATAAATTTTATCATGGTTTAGATCTCCTATCACAAGGAGTCCTACATCTAGTCCCCAAGTAACAACTTGGGATTCCACTAACCAAGAGTACATTCCCCCTCAAGGACACTTGTACATCTAGCATCAGTTGCCCTTCTCTTCACTTCACGAAGAGGCAATACACCACCTATTACAACAGGTCTTCCTTTCTACAAAAGGGAAGAAACCACCCACTCTACAGCAGGTCCTCTCTTCACAGATGAAGAGGAGCACTCAAAGAAAAGTAAAGAGGTGATGGCCCCTAGACCAAGCTACTAGCAACAATACAATGCTTGATCTGAGAGACAAAAAGAATTACACTAAGAAGAGGTTCTCTCAGATCTAAAACAAGATCTCACACTCTAGAAGAAACAGAGGAACAGTGCTTTGTGGAGATGTAAGAGCAAAAAAGACTTTTTCTGAATGAAGGATCGAGCACTTCTATCTTTCTATCCGAAAAGATGATCTTTCATAGCGTCAACACACTTCTATTTATCTTCTCTTGAGGAAGTATCTGTTGAAGTGTCCATTGTCCTTCATCTTGAAACGTGTATCCTGACAGTTGTAGCAGGTCTATCGTGAGAAACCAGAAAGTATGTAGATAATAAATGCTTGGATAGAGACATAGTGAGAGGGTGATCATGTGGATATCTTCTTCATTCGGTCAACACGATATGTCTAACATTGTAAACGTGTGTGACTACTAGAGACTTGTAGACAATAAATGCTGGACAATAGCAAGCTCAAATGTATCTAAATTGTCTGTCAATGTCACTCGTCATATTGCAGGAGGATATACTAAAGAGGAAATGACATTCTGTCATCATTTAAAGTTCTAGCTGATATGTCATGAAAGTGATAACCAGTAAAAAATGACGTGCATAGATACTGTACCCATGATAAACAATAAATGCTTTAGTGAAAAGAATATGCGACAATTTGCGGGAAGATTTGAAACGCTCAGCATTTCAAAATTAATTTGAAAGGAACTGCAAGGCAAAATATGATTATTATAATTTATCATGTTTAATGAGACCTTATCATAATCAACATAATAATTATAAAGGTCATTATCAAGGTAACACAGTTATTGTCAAAATATAATCGTTGTTCAAAGAGAGTCGATGTTCAGAGACAGTCGATGTTCAAAGAGAGTCGATGTCATACGTAGTCGATGTTCAAAGAGAGTCGATGTCCAAACATAATCGATGTTCATAGGGAGTCGATGTTCAAAAAAATAATCGATGTTCATAGGGAGTCTATGTTCAAAGACAACCGATGTTCAAAGAGAGTCGATGTCTAAACATAATCAACGTTCATAGGGAATCAATGTGAGTGTATTCGATGTTGGGATGAAATCGATGTGAGCGTAATCGATGTTGAAACGTAATCGATGTTTAAGTAAAATCGATGTCGAAATGTAATCGATGTTGAAATGTAATTGATGTTTAAATGAAATCAAAGTTGAAACAAAATCGATGTTTAAGTGAAATTGATGTTTAAATGTAATTGATGTTTAAATGAAATCGATGTTGAAACATAATCGATGTTTAAGTGAAATCGATGTTTAAATGTAATCGATGTTTAAATGAAATCGATATTGAAACATAATCGATGTGATGTTTAAGTAGACTGTAATCAATGTAAAGGTAATCGATGTTGAAACATAGTCGATGTTTAAGTAGACTATAATCGATGTTTATGTTGAATCGATGTGTTGTTAAAACAGTAGTCGATGTGAACTTACAATAATAGTTGATGTAGACTTAGAAAATCATATACATTTGACTTCTAATTTAAATGAGTGTAACCCACTTACAAAATTTTTTTTATTTGATACATGTTGACAAACTTCAGAAAAATATGTTAGTCAAATATTTCCATGGTTTTGTTTATCACCATATATATATATATATAGATATATATATATATATATATATATATATATATGGAGATGGTTGTTCCACAATCTCCCCCTTTTTGGTGGTGACAAAACAAAAAAGAATGAGAAGAAATTTTTGAAATAAATTTTAAGTAAAGTTAGAAATATGTATTTCAGAGTATTTTCTCCCCCTTTTTGTCATGAAGCAAAAAGAAATGTAGGGAATGAAAGAGACAATAAGAAATGGAGGCCAAGAGGGATGATATTTATCACTGAGAGTTAGATATATAGAAGGCAGGGGACAAGATAGAAGCAAGGCGTGTGATGATAGGCCAAGCTTTGACTTCCTGTTCTTCAAAATCATTCTAAAATAATTCTCAGCTGATATTATAGGAAGGCCCCATATCTGCTCTGAATTTATTAATGTGAAGCTCCCTCTGATCCTCAAGAAACTGATTATATTTTGAATTACTGAGAGTCAGTCTGTAGAGGCTTTGTGTGCCAAAGCTGATGATCAGTCCATCCCCATATAATTTATTTATTATATGCATTCTTTTGGTGATTAACAAAACCTTAAGAAAGATTTTCTAACAATCCTTTTTGAAGATCGTCCACAGGAAATTTAGTCAAGCAAAATCTGTAAGTAACTCTCATACACTGTTATTTAAAGTGTAAAGCATGTATTTATTCTAAGTACACATCGAGTTCCTTGATAGAACATCGGTTTCTTAAGAAAAACGACGATTTCATCTCACATCGATTTCATAATTGAAATAACGATTTCGGTCTCACGTAGATTTCATAAGTGAAATAACGATTTCAGTCTTACATCGATTTCATAAGTGAAATAATGATTTTGGTCTCACATTGATTTCATAAGTGAAACAACTATTTGGTCGTTGTAATAGTTCGATAAGTTACACAACGATTTGATAGTTGCAACGATTTGATAAGTGACACAACGATTTGATCGTTGTAATGATTCGATAAATGAAACAACGATTTGATAGCTGAAATGATTCGATAAGTGCAACAACGATTTGATCTCTATAACGATTCTATAAGTGAAACAACGATTTGGTCGTTGTAACGATTTGGTCTGTTAAACAACGATTTGCTCAAACAACGATTGCTCTTACTTGAACAATGACTTGCTCTCACTTGAACAACGATTTGCTGAAACAACAATTTGCTCTCACTTGTACAACGATTTGCTCTCACTTGAACAACGATTTGCTCAAACAACGATTTGCTCTTACTTGAACAACGATTTTCTCAAACAACGATTTGCTCTCACTTGAACAACGATTTGCTCAAGCAATGATTTGATCATACTTGAACAAGGATTTGCTAAAACAATGACTTGATTCGACAATGATTTCATTATTATTATCTTCTCAGATATTCCTGGTAATATCCATACTATTCAAATATATTTTCAAAACTCTATAGAGTTCAAGTCTTCCCGCGCATACTAAGATTTTGATTATTTCACACAAAATCCTCTTGCTTATTTGACATATCACATAGGGTCTTGATTTGTGTGATGACAAGATATCCTTTCTAGTTTAAGCATATCATTACTGCACGACTACCAGGGTTGACTGACAACGTAGATAAAAAGTTTGTCTAGGTATCTGTGTTTAATGCATGCAGGCCTTTTGTATTAAAGCACGTAATGTATGGATCCGTCAAAGGATAAAGATTCTGAAAATCTTTCTGAAGATGCAAAGACCAATCCAAGCATTTGTAGCTGCAAGCTCATCTTTGCATGCCTACAACCAGTCTCTCTAACAGACATAAAGTTGTGAGATAATGGCATCTAAACGGCTACTTCAACGGTCAAAATATGTTGCAGAAGATATATAGAAGATTGACGACTCCATGAAGAATAAGTTTAAAAAGATAGAGCTTCACATGCAACTGAAAAGCATCTTGCAAGCATCAGATAGAAGAGCTCATTCGCTTCACTCCACCATTCCTTTAGCTCTTAGCTCTTAGTTTTTCTTACTTAGTCCTTTGAGAGCAATCTATTGTTCTGAGAGATTTTTCTTATTGAAAATTTGTCTCTCTCAGACACTGCCTCAGATCAAGCAAACTTCTATAAGCTTGTTTTAGGGGCCTTTCTCCTTTTTACACAATTCTTTGTGTGTTCCTCTTCGGTTGTAAAGAGAAGACCTGTTGGAAACAGGTGATTGTTATTCCCTTCATTGAGGAAGAAGACTATGTATCAGGTGGCATTTTTGTACCTCTTCGGGGTTATAAGAGAACGGTAGCTGTGGCTGGATGTGTAAGGGTCCTTAAGGGGGACATTACCCTTGGTTAGTGAAATCCTAAGTTGTTGCTTGGGGATTGGATGTAGACTCCTTGAGATAGGAGGTATGAACCAGGATAAAATTCTCCTGTGTTGTGTGTTTGATTGTTTGTCTCTACTCTCACTAACAAACTATCAATCTTAGTGTTTTTCTGTTAAGTGATTTTATTGACAGGTTTTAATTTTTAAAAAGGGCATTTAGCAATCCATTCACCCCCCCTCTGGGCTTACTATCTGGGCGACAAGTGGTAACAAAGCCAAGTCTCTTCAAGAAAGAAGATATCACGATCCGAAAAGCAAAGATAAATGGCAGCTCAAGGGTATGCAGAAGGTCAGTCTGTCAACAGAGCCCCTCTATTTGATGGTGAAGACTACAACTACTGCAAGACTAGAATGAATTTTTTTCTTCAAGGTCTCGATTTCCAACTTTGGTCTATAATAGAAGAAGGAGACCAGGTAGTTCTCAACGGCAGAGAGAAAACTAGATAGAAGAAGATGAAAAGAAGATATCTCTAACAGCAAAGCAAAAAGTATAATGAGTTGTGCGCTGAGTAAGAAAGAGTTCAATAGGATCTTAGCGGCAAATCAACAATGAAAATGTGGGAAAAACTCAGAATTACTTATGAAGGAACTGACAAGGTAAGAGAAACAAGAATAGATATCTTGGTAGCTCAGTATGAAAGATTCCAAATGCAATCAAAAGAATCCATCACTCAAATGTACAGCAGATTCATAGATATTACCAATGGTTTGGCTGGACTTGGAAAGACCTATGTCATAGGAGATATGGTAAGAAAGATATTGAGATCCCTACCAACCTCTTGGACTCCGAAAGTCACATCCATAGAAGAAGCCAATGATCTAAGAAAAATGTCACTTGAGAAGCTCATTGGGTCACTAATGGCCCATGAGATAAACATGGAAAGGCTTGGAGAATCCTCCAGCAATAAGAAGCATAGCAACGCTCTCAAAATTGTAGAAGACACATCTGATGAGGAATCAGATAGTGATAAAACCAATGGAAGCAGCGAAGATGAAGAAGCCTTTCTCTCTAGAAGATTGCAACATATTCTGGGAAGAAAAAGTACCAGTCTAGAAGAAGATTTTTCAAGAAAGGAAAGGACCACATAAGATCAGAAGAAAAAGAGGTCAAGAAGCGAGATCCAATATGTTATGAATGCAAGAAGCCTGGTCACATTAAGGCTAAGTGTCCAAAACTGAAGAAGACAGAGTTTAAGAAGAAGGATAACTCAAAGAAATTCAAAGATACAAGAAGAAAGCCATGGCAGCTGCATGGAACAACGAGAGTGACTCAGACAGTGAGTCAAGCTCCAGCGATGAAGAAGAAGAAAAAGCCAATCTGGCTTTCATGGCACACATTAAAGATTAGGTAACATCTGACTCATCTTTTACTTTCTATAATGAATCAGATTCAGATAGTTTAGAAGATGCTTTCAACGAATTATATAGCAAATATAAGGAAGTATGCAAGCTATTAAAAACCACCAAGAAAAATCATGCATGCTTAGAGATCAGCAACTCAGACTTAAAATCTGAAACTAAGCAGCTACAAAACAAATCTCTGAATTAAAAAGAAGAAATGAACTATTATGTGAAGATTTAAAAGTTAAAAACGAATAGATAACTAACCTAGAAAACCAGGAAACCATAATTAAACTTAAAAGGAGTTGACACACTATCAAAAGACAATGAATATCTAACTAATACAATTGAAAAATTCACAAACGGTAAATCACCTTTAATATTAAAAGGAGCAAGAAGATCAGGTAAGAAAAAGCATGGTTTAGGATATATTCCGCCTGATAATGAAGAAACAATCATTCATCCTAAAATATACCCAACTCTAAAATTTGTAGCCGAACAAAATGCTGAATATAAATCTAACCTTAAATAAAGGCCAACTGAAACAGTAAATAAAATATCATGCTACAATCATTGCAATAAATTAGGACATACTAAAATAACCGGTACAACAAAACACTTAAAGTGGATTCCTAAAAGAAAAGGTAAGGAAACTAACCAGCAAGGACCCAAAAGTACTTGGGTACCTAAATCTTAGTGTTTTAATTGTAGGGAAGCCTTAGAGCATCATGTGGTACCTAGATAGCGGGTGCTCAAGGCACATGACTGGCTACAGGAAATTCTTCTCACATATTAAAGATGAAGAAGGTGCAGTAACTTATGGTGACAATGGAAAAGGATCAGTGATAGATTGTGGACCGATTGGAAGTCAAGGCAAAACTCTTATAGAAGATGTATTATGCGTCAAAGGACTCAAGCACAATCTCATAAGCATTAGCCAACTGTGTGACAAGGGTCACAAAATCAAATTTCAGGAGTCTAAGTGCCTTATTATGAAAGATGATGTGACTGTGTTCGAAGCCTATAAAGAAAAGAATTTGTATGTACTGCATCTAGAGGAATTGAAGGAACAAGATGTCTGTCTAGCAGCTAACAAAGATCATAATGTTGAACTATGGCACAGAAGATTGGGTCACTGTAGCATAGATGGAATAAGGAAGCTAATTAATATAATTTAGTGGAAGGTCTACCTAAGATAAGCTCAAGAACATAAGGTATTTGTGAACCATGTGCAAAAGGAAAACATGCTAAATCCTCCTTCAAGTCAAAGATAGTAGTAACTACTTCCAAACCGCTAGAATTACTACATATGGATTTGTTGGACCAATGAGAACCATTAGCCTAGGAGGAAAGAATTTTGGATTAGTAATAGTTGATGATTATTCAAGATTTACATGGGTATCGTTTTTGAAACATAAGGATGACACATTCAACAGTTTTATGAATTTCAGTAAGTTGTCTAGAATGACAAGAAGTTCAACATAATAAGCTTTCGTTCAGATCATGGAGGATAATTCCAAAATGATAATTTGCATAATTTTGTGATGATCAAGGAATGGAACATAACTTCTCAACACCAAGAACACCGCAGCAAACTAGAGTAGCTGAGAGGAAGAATAGAACATTGTTGGATATGGCCAAAACAATGTTATCAGAATACAACCTTTGAAGATACTTTTGGGCAGAAGCTATCAACACAACTTGTTATAATATAAATAGAGTTATGATCAGGCCAATCCTGAAGAAGACCGTATATGAATTGTACAAGGAAAGGAAGACCAAGATCAGTCACTTCAGAATATTTGGATGTCCATGCTTTATCCATAATAATGGTAAGAGAGATAGAGGTAAGTTGGATTCAAATCTGATGAAGGAATCTTTATGGGGTATGCTTCTAAGCCCAAAGGTTATAGAGTTTTCAATAAACAAAGTTTATTAATGAACAAACTTTTCATGTATTTTTAATGAGTCTAACCCTTCCTTAAGAAAGGAAGTAGATAGTGATGATGAAAATGCAGAAAATCTATCCAAGAAACTGAAAGATACATCCATCAAGGATAATGAAGATCCACCCTTGGAAGAGCTACATTAAAAGGAAATTACACATGATGATCTTCCAAAGGAATGGAGATACAGGAAGGATCACCCAAAGGACAACATCATTGGAGATCCATCAGTTGGGGTCAGAACTAGAGGTAATATTATCCCTGTGATTATTTAGCATTTGTGTCTCAATTAAGCCTAAGATAGTCAATGAAGCATGTTTGATGAATCTTGGATTCTAGCCATGCAAGATGAACTTTATCAGTTCAAGAGAAACCAAGTTTGGTCCCTTGTTCCGAGACCATCAGATCATCCTGTGATTGGCACCAAATGGGTGTTCAGAATCAAATTGGATGAAGCTGGTGTTATCACTAGAAATAAGGCTAGACTGGTAGCTCAAGCTATTCCCAAGGGGAAGGCATAGATTTCGATGAAACCTATGCACCAGTGGCTACACTAGAGGCTATTCGAATTTTACTTGCTTATGCATCTACATTGGATTTAAAACCTTTTCAAATGGATGAAATCAACTTTTTAAAATAGATATATAAAGAGGATGTCTATGTAGAACAACCTCCTGGCTTTGATGATGTAGATTTTCTAAATCATGTTTTTAAATTGCATAAAGCATTGTATGATTTAAAGCAAGCACCTAGAGCATGGTATGAAAGACTTAGTGCATTTTTGATAAACAATGGTTTCATCAGAGGACAGGTAGATAGTACATTGTTTATTAAGTCAAAAGTCAAAAGCATATTACTTGTGCAAATTTATGTAGATGATATAATATTTGGATCTACTGATGAATCTGTGTGCAAGTATTTTGAGAAGCTCATGCAGGGAGAATTTGAGATGAGCATGATGGGAGAGCTCAACTACTTCCTAGGATTACAAATCAAGTAAGGCAAAGAAGGTACACACATTGTCAAGCAAAATATGTCAATGAATTATTGAAGAAATTTGGGTTTGATAATGCAAAACTATTGTCCACTCCAATGAGCACATCCACCAAGTTAGACAGTGATAAAGAAGGTAAAAAGGTTGATCAAAAATTTATAGAGGTATGATAGGATCATTGCTATACTTGACTACTAGTAGACCAGATATTTTATTCAGTGTATGCATGTTTGCAAGATATCAGGCTGACCCTAAAGAATCCCATTTAATATATGTTAAAAGAATTTTTAGATATTTAGCTAAAACTCATGATCTAGGCTTATGGTATCTAAAATCATGTGAAACTAGCTTAGTTGGATATTCTGATGCTGATTACGCTGGTTGCAAGGTAGATAGAAAAAGCACCAGTGGTAGTGTCAATTTCTTGCAGAATGCTTGATTTCATGGTCTTTAAAGAAGCAAAATTCAGTAGCACTATCAACAGTTGAAGCTGAGTACATAGCTTCTAGGAGCTGTTACACTCAACTCCTATGGATAAAACAATAGCTTGAAGACTATGGATTGCATATCAAGACCATCCCATTACTGTGCGACAACACAAGTGAGATAAATCTCACCAAAAATCCATTTCAACACTCAAGAACGAAGCATATAGAGGGTAGATATCATTTAATTAGAGATCATGTAGCTAATGGCAATATAAATATTTCATTATAGATACATTAAATCAGTTGGCAGATATCTTTACAAAGGCCTTACTTAAAGAGTGATTTACGTCTCTTAGAAGAGAATTAGGCATGTGCAATTTGTAACAGATATTTCTGCATATAACTGAAATAATAAAATTTTAGAATAAGGTTTTCTCTCTCCTAAAATCAAGAAAATCCTTTATTTCTTTCGTCATAAAATGCTATGACATTTTGGGATGAATTCTTTATTATTTCCATTATCTTCTCCTCTTTTGTCGTTATCCGCATTTAATCTTTGTCGTTTCAAAAAGTGCCATTATGTCCTGCCATTATAGCGCGAAATCTATGCTATATCGATTTCATCTCTCTCTCTCTCTTCTTTTTTGATTTGCCTGGAGCCATAAACCCTATCAATTCCAGATGCCTCTCTGTGTGATCTCAAAAGATTTCCTTGTTCCCACCAAGATTTCTTGAGGGCTTTTGTTCCATTCCTTCCCATGATCCTCCAGAAACTTTCATTGTTCATTTCCATGGTGGCTTCTGGGAGTTCCTACACCGTTGGTGGATACAATGTCGCCTTCCTCACAGCGGAGCAGCAGGAGAGGTTGAAGCAGTAAAGATCAAGCTTTGTGATAACAAGGCCGTGGATATTATAGATTTAGAGAAGAATGGAAGGCATAGTGTTGTGGCAGCGATTTAGAGGATGAAATGGATGAAAATGGTCACAATTTCTGAAGCCAGCTATCCGGACCTCATCAAGGCATTCTTCACTTGCCTGAAGTCTGAAGAAGACGGGTCGCTCTCCTCATCAGTCAAAGGTAAAACCATTCGCATCAACTATTATCTTTTGGAAAGTCTATTTGGAGTGTCTACTGTCGGTCGCAGTGGGGTAGATAGTGTAGATATCCATGCCAAGGGGTTAGATATCATCGGTACAGAGTACAACCTGAAGGATGGGAAGATAGACATCAACTAGATGAATGCATTCAACAGGGTTTTGCATTTCATTGTGTGCCAGATTCTAGTACCAAGGAGCGCAACTTTCTCAACTTGCCCTAAGGCCGACTCAGATATGATGTTTTGGGCAATCCAATTCAGGATATTAACTTGGCACGGGTAATAATTGAGAGGATGAGATCTGCTGCTGACATGATATGGGTAAGAAGAACAAGCTCTATGTATCACTGTCGTATACTCATCTGTTGACCAGGATATTAAGGCATTATAATATTGATTTGAAGGGTGAAGTATCGGAGAAGATGGACAAGCCTATCAGATCCATAAATTTAAAGAAGAATGGATTTTCACTAGTAGAGAGTGTTTGGACCAAGACCTCCATGGAAGAAGGAGAGGCTATTATAGGTGAAGCTCCTACAGTCCTAGAAATTTCAGTGGTCTAAGAAGAGGAAGCAGAGTTAGAAGTGAAGAACCAGCAGCAAGTGCTGGAAGAATAGAAGAGATCGCTCTTGAGCACATTGAGCCCGTTAGGCAGCAATTTGATGTGTTGAGACTCCTTCGATAGTTATTGCATCCGAATTGAAGAAGTATTGGAAACTGTTGCTAGTATTCCGGGGGAGCAGGAAGAAATTCATGATGAAACCCCTCAAAATTCGTACTGAATTGCTAGTATGGAAGTTGGCAAAGGAGCACTTATTTCAGAAGATGTGGCACCAAGCCACACAGTCAATGTTCAGATGGAGGATGCTCCATCTCAGCGGGAGCATGTGGTTGAAAATGAAGCAGAAATTCAAGGGGAGCCCACAGTTAATGCCCCTGCAGATCAGTTCCAAGAAGGTCTTATGGAGAGCACCTCTGATGGTGCTGAAGATGTTGATAAGGAGTCAGCCATCAGCTCAGGAAGTAAAGGCAAGGGTGTGGCCTCCAAGATTCCCCTTTTAACCAGGAAGGCGCACCGGAGATCAAAGAAGAAAAGAATCTTGTGCACTTGAAACCCGTTATTGAAAGGTTAGATGAACAAGCAAAAATCCTATGCTCTGTGCAGTTCGATATCTCTTCCATTTTTATTAGCCAGAGCACTGGAGTCAAAGAGCTGGCCATGGTCAAAGCAGTGCTGCGTGGAATGATAATGAGTTGGGAAGCATGAAGGATTAGTGTCAAATCTTCAGATTTTGTGAGGGCGCAATTGTCTACTCCTGCCCCTCCTACTCCCACTCCAATAGCTCAGAGGTTCCAGAGCCATCAGGGCCAAGTAATGAAGAAGCAATCCAGCCACCAGGGCCTTCTGAAGAAGTTGTCAGGCCATCAGGGCCATCTGTTGTTGAGGAGTTAGGGCCTCCAGAGCTAGTTATGGAAGTGTCTGGGCCAGCAGGGCCAGTTGTGAAAGAGTCTAGGCCATCAGGGCCAGTGGAATCCAAAGCAGAGAAAGTAAGAGTTGAAGCTCCTGTAGAAGAGGCCGAGCCCTCAGAGCCACCTGTCTCTTCTCCTCTTTAGACTCCATCTCCTCCTTCTCCACCTTCATCATCCACTGCCCCTCCAGCTCCTACCACCTTCAAACAACCTTCCAAAACACATCTCCTCACCTTCACCATTTCATGCTATCACTTCTTCCTCACCTCCTTCTTCTACCTTTATTCCTCCTCCTCCCAGTTTTGAGGCACCTCCCGCATCATCTTCTTCAGCTGGAACCTCCTCATCCGGTCCATCCTCTGTTGGACCATCTGTCCCCCCTCCTCCTACCTCTTATTCTACACTTCATCGACCCACTCTACCCTCATTCATAACTCTCATTCCAAGGGTGCTCGAATTCTGGGTGTGGTCATTGAGGACATCAAAGATGAGTTTGAAGAAGCAATTCTTTGCTCAGTCCTCTCCCTTTCCTTCATGTTCACAAGACAGGCACTTCTAGTCCTGCTCCTAAAAAGCGAAAAGTCTCAAAGGACCTTGCCCTCTCCTCTGAACCTCATTTTCCACCCTTTGGTTCTCTCTTTCTGTTAAAAATAGAAGGAGATCTATCTATTCTGATTCCTGCAAAAATGCATTTTTGCCACAGTTTGTGGCCTTCCTCACCTCAACCTCACAGACCACCTCCAAATTGTTCTCCCTCTATCTCCTCTATCTAAACTGATCAGTCTAAAATTTTTTCCATGGCTGAATCTAAGACTGAAGATAAGTGGGCTCAGGGCCATCAGTCCCTATACAAGAAACTCATACCTGTTAGATCTAATAGATTCCCTCCCAGAGACCACCCTCTCACACTAAGTGAGTGGTTGGTCATCATCAAGAATTCCTGGGGTCCTTTCATCCAGAAGGAGATCAAGCTGGTCAGATACTTTCAAATGTTTAATGATTATCGATATCTCAACAATCCACCAGAGATTAAGCTTGGGCAATTAAGATGAGCCATAGCTCTATTCAGATCAGAACATCCAGTCAACACCTCCATCCAAGTAGATTTTTCTACTCTACAGATACCATATGTGGTGTTACTACCTAAGCTTCATTCTTTGATCATGGATTCTGAAGTAGGTCCCGTCATTTTTGAGAGATTTGCTAGAGTCATGGGCAGAATCTCAGTTCAGAAGGGTCATCCTCTTGCTTTCCACAAGTTCCTCTTCAGAGAATACCATAGGGGACATATCAAATCCAAAGTGCTTGCTTCCCTCTTGTCTAAATATGAGAGGCTCTCACCATCTGATTGGGAGAAGCACTACCACCAATCTACTCAGCAGCTCGAAAATATGAACAGCTCAATGTTTAACTCTGGGAAACCCATTCTTTCAACTGAACAATTTCTGGATCTAAACTCCATCAATCTTGTTCAAGATCCGTTTGGTATTTGGGTTGAAAGGTATAAAGTTTTTGTTGGTCTAAAAAAAGGAACTGAAGGAGCATCAGATCTTCCATCCAACTTCTATCGACCAGTTTTTACAGCATGCAAGTTTTGGCACCTTCAGTTCATATAAGATTTCTCTCGGCAAGTATGAATATGCCAATTTCTTAGAAGCTCAAAGCTAACTTCATATCAGCGAATGGTTCCTGTTATGGGGCCTTGCTACACTATTTCTTGGGGTGTTTTTCAAATTCATTTTGAAGAGTAGGAACTCAAGGCTTGGCCCGTCATTACTCGCCATGCCTCTCTCTTGTCACCTGCCTTCTACATTTCTGTACCCCCTTAGTCATCAATATAGAGATTGATTGGCTCCATTTATCTTTCTTCTCTTCTTTTCTTGAATTCTTATTTTTCTTTTTGCATAATGACAAAAAAGGGGAGAAAATACCACACTCTGAATTACATAAATTTCTCTAGAAACTTTACTTAAGTTTATTTCAGCACATTACATGCTATGTTTTGTTACGTTTTGTCATCACCAAAAAGGGGGAGATTGATGATCAGTTCATCCCCATGTAATTTATTATTATATGCATTCTATTGGTGATTAACAAAACTTTAACAAAGATTTTCTAACAATCCTTTTTGAAGATCCTCCACAGGAAATTTAGTCAAGCAAAATCTATAAGTAACTCTCATACGCTATTATTAAAGTGTAAAGCATGTATTTATTCTAAGTACACATCGAGTTCCTTCATAGAACATCGGTTTCTTAACGAAATCAACGATTTCGTCTCACATCGATTTCATAAGTGAAATAACGATTTCGGTCTCACATCGATTTCATAAGTGAAATAACGATTTCGGTCTCACATCGATTTCATAAGTGAAATAACACTTTTGGTCTCACATCGATTTCATAAGTGAAACAACGATTTGGTGGCTGTAACGATTCGATAAGTTACACAAAAATGATTGATAGCTGTAACGATTCCATAAGTGAAACAACGATTTGATTGCTGTAACGATTCGATAAGTGAAACAACGATTTGATAGCTGTAACGATTCGATAAGTGAAACAATGATTTGATCGCTGTAACGATTCGATAAGTGAAACAACGATTTGGTCGTTGTAACGAATCGGTCAGTTAAACAACGATTTGCTCTTACATCAACAATGTTTTTCTTAAACAAGATTTGCTTCACTTGAACAATGATTTGCTCTCACTTGAACAATGATTTTCTCAAACAACGATTTGCTCTCACTTGAACAACGATTTGCTCAAGCAACAATTTGCTCTCACTTAAGCAACGATTTTCTCAAACAACAATTTGCTCTCACTTGTACAACGATTGCTCAAACAACGATTTACTCTCACTTGAACAACGATTTGCTCAAACAATGATTTGCTCTTACTTGAACAACGATTTGCTCAAACAACGATTTGCTCTCACTTGAACAATGATTTGCTCAAACAACGATTTGCTCTTACTTGAACAATGATTTGCTCAAACAACGACTTGATTGGACAACAATTTCATTATTATTATCTTCTCAGATATTCTTGGTAATACCCATACTATTCAAATATATTTTCAAAACTCTGTGGAGTTCAAGTCTTCCTGCGCATACTAAGATTTTGATTATTTCACACGAAATCCTCTTGCTTATTTGATATAGCGCATGGGGTTTTGATTTGTGCGATGACAGGATGTCCTTTCTAGTTTAAGCATATCATTACTGCACGACTACCAGGGTTGACTGATAATGTAGACAAAAAGTTTGTCTAGGTATCTGTGTTTAATGCATGCAGGCATTTTGTAGTAAAGCACATAAAGTATGGATCCGTCAAAGGATAAAAGATTTAGAAAATCTTTCCTGAAGATGCAAAGACCAATCCAAGCGTTTGTAGCTGCAAGATCATCTCTGCATGCCTACGACTAGTCTCTCTAACAGACATAAAGCTGTGAGATAACGGACATCTGAACGACTACTTCAACGGTCAAAATATGTTGCAGAAGATATATAAAAGACTGACGACTCCATGAAGAATAAGTTTTAAAAAGATAGAGCTTCACATACAACAGAAAAGCATCTTGCAAGCATCAGATGGAATAGCTCATTCGCTTCACTCCACCATTCCTTTAGCTCTTAGCTCTCATTTTCTTCCTTAGTCCTTTGAGAGCAATCTATTGTTCTTATTGAAAATTTGTCTCTCTCAAACACTGCCTCAGATCAAGTAAACTCTTATACGCTTGGTCTAGGGGCCTTTGACCTTTTTACACAATTCTTTATGTGTTCCTCTTCGGTTGTGAAGAGAAGACCTGTGGAAACAGGTGATTGTTATTCCCTTCATTGAGGAAGGAAGACTTGTGTATCAGGTGGTGTTTTTGTACCTCTTCGGGGTTTGAGAGAAGGTCAGCTGTGGCTGGATGTGTAAGGGTTCTTAAGGGGGATAGTACCCTTGGTTAGTGAAATCCCAAGTTGTTGCTTGGGGACTGGACGGAGGACTCCTTGGGATAGGAGGTCCGAACTAGGATAAAATTCTCCTATGTTGTGTGATTGATTATTTGTCTTTACTCTCACTAACACTAATTATCATTCATAGTATTTTTCTTTTAAGTGATTTTATTGACATGTTTTAATTTTTAAAAAGGGCATTTAGCAATCCATTCACCCCCCCCCCTCTGGGCTTGCTATCTAGGCAACAAAAGCAAGCATGTTGTAGAAACTGATCTATAGAGATGGGATAAGTAATGTTGTAAGCTAGCAGTTCCTGCCTCAGAGCTATGTATACCTTGTACCTTTCAACCGGATGGAATAAAGATCTGTCACTACATTGATGGAGTTAAGATCCATGAACTGCTCAGGAGATAATGTGGGCTGATCATACTTGAACTGAGCAAAATTTAGCTGATCTAGTTGAAGAGCTACCTGGGGATACCTCTTACGCTAGTCAGTTTGAAAAAATCTTTCTGATTCTGCCAGTAGAGGGGCTAAAATTGAAGATTTTATGAACCCTCTATGATATTCTTGGAAAAGAAAGTGATGGAATGCTAAGGAAACTCCTTTTTGAACTTTGATCTGAGCCTTGACTCTGGCAAACCTTTCAAAAATGATAGGACCAACATCATAGTCCATGAGCAAAAAATGTAACTGAGGTAGTAGCTTCAAATTTGGCAGCTTGATAGTGGCAAAATCAACTTGAAAAGTTGTATTGTCCTTGTGCTGAGATCCAAGTTCATTCACAGCAAGTCTGAATTGAGCTAATTAAACTTCAGAAAGATCATTAATGTGGCAGTAGTCATTGTACAACTGAAATTGCCTTACCATCTTGACTTCTTTCTGAATGAGAGGACCCCAAGAGGAGATGTGCTGACTCACAAGCCATTTTGATAAGGAATGAGGGTGATCGGATGGAGGTATCTATGATCCCTTGCAATCTCAATTTTATGTAAAGGATTTATGGGATCTGGCCCACTGGTCCTCTGTCTTGGACTCAGCAGAAGGGAGAATCTTATTATATTCATATTTGGGCACATCAGATAATGGAAGGATAAGGGAGAGATATTATGAAAGATTCAGATAAGGAGTCCAAAAGCTGCAGCAAAGGTGCACTTCTGAAGGTACTCGGTGTAGATGGATTTTCGTTTGTGGACAACAGTTAGGGAGTACCACAATGGAGGAAACAGAGTTGAAGAGCTTGGGAGAACAAGCTCTTGAGAGATTTTCATCTTTTTTGGAGCAGGACTAGAAGAGGGTTGAGAAGCAGTCCTGTGAATATGAGAGGAAACATATAGAATTGTTCTGATAATGGCCTCCTCAAATTCATCCTTAATGTGGCTAACAGAAATGGCAGTATAACAAGCTCCTTCAGGAATGAGGGTGATGAACAATGGAGGAGTAGGAGGATGTATAGAGGAGAAAGAATGTGGGGGAGGTTGAGTAGATGGTCCAACTAAAGAGGTACCAAAAGTAGAGAATGAAGGTGCCTCAAAAGAAGGAGGTGGCATAGAAGGAGAAGTGTAGATGATGATGGAGGTTCATCAATAAAAGGAGTGGGACAAGAAACGTGTTTGGGAAGAGTTTTCTTGGATGGTTCAGGAGTACGAGGAGCAGTGGATGGAGAAGGAGGAGAGGAAGGGGTTGGAGTTTGCTCACTTAAATCAATAGGAGGAATCTCTGCATGAGCTACTTCTGTGCCAGGTTTCATGTCTGTAGGCGGATCAACAGAGGTTGAAGGCCATAATGGCTCATTCACAACTTTGGCCTGAAAAGATGGCCCGGATGGCCCAGTAGCACCTTCTGTTCCCTGTACAGATAGCCCTGAAGGCCCAGCAACATCAAGTTCCTGTTCTGGAGACCCTGATGGCCCAGCAATTTTTGCTTCCTGTTCGAGAGGCCCAAATGGCCCAGGAACATCTTCTATTGCTTGAACAGATGGCCCTGATGGCCTACGAGAGGAGAAGAGGTGAGTTCTCTCAAATTGAGTGAGGTCACCCACCATAGCGCCCAAATTGCTCAATTCAGTTTTCATCCCTTGAAGCTTAGATTTTACTTTCACATAAAGCTTGGTTTTGTGAATGCTGACTGTGGACTACAGATTCAAGGTCTATTGAGCAACTACCCCGAGGAATTTAAGATTTTCTTAAATTAATATATCTGTTGCATTGCTATGACAAAACTCTTGAAATAGACCTTTTACAAAGCAAATATATTACTTACATATCACAAAAATCATACAGATATATTATAGGACTATACCTCCATCTCAAAAAATTTCTAAGTCCACAGCTCTCTCTATGTCCTACTGAATTCGGCTGTTAACTTCGACTCCCTCAGAAACGAAGTCAAATAACCTTGAATATTTTCTAAGTCCACAACTTTATATGTAATTTGACTGATGACTCCGACTGTTAAAGTCCAATGCCTTTCAAAGTTCAAAACATGATTTGACTGTCATATTCGACTATCATCTTCGACTACCACAGATATATATAATTCGACTGATGACTCCAATTGCTACAATCGAATGCTTTACAAAATTCAATACCCGATTCGACTGTCGCCTTCGACTGATACAGTCAAATGCTTCAAAATTTGATCTTCATGGTATGCGACTGCTAAAGTCGAATCACCTTTACTTTTTCAATCGAATTGCCTTATTCTCTCTAGTCGAATCATAGTTATTATTGAATCAATTGCATGTTATGGATTATCTTCACTGCTATTTTGTACTTAACTCTCTTCTAAAAAGGATTAACACTTAGTGTAAGATTACTTCTTAATCTTCTCATACAACCTCTTAATAAACCTTCAATATTTTATCAGTCCATGAAACCTGTCATTATCCTATTATTTTATTATTTATTCTCTGTCAGGATAAGTCATATTAGTCTTAAAATATTCATCTAAATCTTGCACATGACATTTCTGATATATTTTAAGAAATAATCCTTGAATTATTCAATGCCTTGCTCCGGATTTTGCTGGATTCATTAGACACTATGCATTTATGAATTCTGAGGCGCATGGCATCTGACAGGACTCACCTACCACTGACAGACCCATACTTTGCCTTTATAGCATATATGTCAGTCTACTTTTCCTTTCTTAAAGCTTGTGCATACGAGGTTTCCATACCTCTGTCTGTACTTATCTAACTTGCCTACCTCATAGGTATGGAGTTATCTTTTCTTTCTGTCTTGTCTTTGTAACAGGCATTTATTGGAGCATGTTTTTTTTTAGCATGACTCCTTCATAATCTATGTTGATAAGAGCTTATCTTCTACCTGTGAACGACTACATCTCCTCTTAAGACTTTGGAAAGATGCAAAACTGATGGACTTCTGAACAATAAGCTCACCAAGATCCAAAGGAAACTAGAGCTCTCTCCAAACGGTCAAATTGCAAACGGTCACAAACTCCAGCGGCTATCTTCTAAACGGCTATATTCTGAAGTGCATAAAAGGAGCTCAAGTTTGAAGAAGGAATATACACATATAACACAAGAAGAGAGCATACAAGCTTCATTCGAATTCCTTCAAGTCTCACAAGCCCTTCTGAAAGCTAAAGTCTGAGAGCTTTTTCTTCCTTAGAAGACTTTCTCTGAAGCTCTCCTAGTAGTGTTGGGTGGCAATTGTAATTGCTTACTTTCTTTAGTCCACCATTGTATTTCAGTTAGGATTCGTATCTCATCATTGATCCATTGAATCCTTCTGAAGTCTATGTTTGTGCTCAGTTTTGAGACAAACACACAAGTCATTTTATTTTCTCTTGTGTAATTTCTGCAGAAGTCTATTTCTGCATTGCCTCTCCTGTGTAGGGAAGGCCTTTGAAAAAGGCAGTTGTTGTACCCCTGATTAGGGAAGACTTGCTAAGGGAGCAAGTGGGTTTGTAATTCCTCTCAAGGGTGAGAGAAGGCCAATTCATTGGCAGATAGTGAAAATCTCAAGTGGTTGGCTTGAGGACTTGATGTAGGACTTCCATGTGGGAAAGACCGAACCAGGATAAACTCTTGTGCATTTCTGTGTGATTGTTTTTCCGCCAAGTTCACACTTGAATCACACACCTAACACTAAGTACTAACTCATCTATTTAGTGTTGTGCATTTCAGAAGAAAATTTTAAGAGTTAAGAAGTCCTATTCACCCCCCCTCTAGGACATCTAGTTTGCCATTTCGATCCAACAAGTGGTATCAGAGTGTGGTCTTCTCAGAAGAACCCAGAAGATTTGAGAAGAAATGGCATCCGAAGCTCACAACTATGAAGACCAATCAATTACAAGGCCACCATTTTTTGATGGTGAAGATTACCAATACTGGAAGATGTGAATGGAGTGCTTCATCAGAGGTACTGATTTCGACTTATGGTAGGTAATAGAACAAGGTGACTATCAAATCCTTGGAGAAGCCTCTTCTTCTGGTCTTTTCATTGCAGATAAGAGAAATATGTCTTTAAATTACAAGGCAAAAAATTATCTCTGTTGTGCTTTATCCAAAAGGGAATTTAACAGACTTTCACATGTAGAACAACTAAATAAATGTGGGATAAGCTTCAAGTAACATATGATGGTACAGATAGGGTGAAACAAACTAGAATAGATATACTTGTATCTCAATATGAACAGTTCAAAATGCTCCCCAATGAGAACATAACTCAAATGTATAACAGATTTTCAAATATAATTGTAGGATTAAGTGCTTTAGGGAAGGTCCTAACTAATGAAGAGACAGTTAGAAAAATACTGAGATCTCTAACTAATGTCTGGACTCCTAAAGTTACAGCCATAGAGGAAGCCCATGATCTTACACAATTATCTATTCATAAACTAATTAGATCCCTTATGCCTCATGAAATCAATATGGAAAGATTCTCTGAAAACTCTTCAAAAAAGAAAATATCAAATGCCTTGAAGATTGCAGATTCCTCTTCATCTGAAGACTCCAAAGAAAAGTCAGATGATAGTGATGATGAGGTAATGCTTTCAAGAAGACTGCAAAGAATTCTGGCAAAGAAGAAGAAATTTGGGTCAAAAAGGTTGTTCAGAAAGGATAAGAAGAAAGAGCCGACTTGCTATGAATATAATCAGCCAGGACACAACAAATCTGAATGTCCCAAGCTTAAGAAGAAGGATCAAGCTGAAAGATCAGATAAGAAGAAAGGCAAGGAAAAGAAGTTCAGAAAATTGAAGAAGAAGGCAATGGCAGCAACATGGGACAATGAAGAAGCATCTAGTTCAGAATCATCTAGTTCCGAATCAGAAGAAGAAGAGAAGGCAAATCTAGCCCTCATGGCAGGACTAGAACAGGTAAACTCAGAAACCTCATTTACTTCTTGTTCTGAATCCGATTCTGATAGCCTTGAAGATGTTTTTAATGAACTTTATGAAAAATATAAAATAGTAGTAAAACAAATGAAAATAGTGAAACTAAATCTACTGAACCAAGAAAAGGCTAATGTTGGGGATCGGATAGGTGACTTTGATAAAAGAACTAAGAAATTGTGTGTATGACATCGGAATTAAAATAAGTAAAACACACAATTCCATCAGATCCAAGTGTGGTGTGTGAGTATAGTGAATAAGAACAGCAAACCACACATCAAACCACATTGCACTGAAGATTTTAAGGTGGTTCGGAGAACACAACTTGTGTCTCTTACGTCCACCTGCTCACAACGGAGGAACCACTAGCACAAGTGCAGAACAAACTAGAGCACGACGACTCTAACCTCTTTGAGTGCGACAACTCAAAGAAACCAGCAGATAGGCACAACGACCTACTCCAAAGACCACTTGTGAATTCAACAAATTCACAAGCTCTTGAGCACCACGGCTCAAGCACCAGAGCACAATGGCTCCAACCCAGAGCACTGGGGCTCCAAAACAGAGTACAAAGTACTCAAACCTCTGGACCACAATAGATCCAAGTTCTGCTAGAACAAGCACACTTAGAGAATAGATCCTCTAGCACGATCTATCTCAAGATAATAGATTTAGTAAAGACAAATAGAATTGGGAGATCTGTGTAGAACACATACACAGATTCCCCAGAGAAATTAAACACTCTGACCAAATACAGACTCGGCTGGATCTCCTTCTGGATCAGCACTGCTGCAATCACGAGCTCCTTCTCTTCTTCTCCTATTTCTCCTTCTTCTTCCCTTGGCGGCGCTGCTCTGCTCCTCTGGATGCAGATGCCTTTTTCCCGCTCTCCTTGCCCTCTTCCAGAATGCTCATGGCCTTATCTTACGTGGGATGACTTTGGAGTACCAAAGACATGGGTATTTATAGCCCCATATGTCCATAAAGAGCCTTAGGGTACGTGGGCACAAAAACCTAGGCAGATTCCCATGAACCCCAGTCGGCCATGTGTCCAGATAAAATCACGATTTTGAGTTTCAACCGGAGTGTGTCGACACACTGTTCCAATTGCATAAAACAGGTCTTCTAGGAGATGGGACTTGTATCGACACACTCACTGGCTGTGTCGACACACTGTCCCTGTCTGGCAATTGGGTCTTCGGGAATCTGGGACTAGTGTCGACACTACCAAGTGTTGTGTCGACACACTTGACCTTGTCTTCATGAAAAACCATCAGGGACTCTGACCCAGTGTCGACACCATCAATGGGTGTGTCGACACTACCATGACAAAATTTGTATACACCTGTAAATTTATCACATAAATCATTAGTACAAGATATTATCATTAAAGTATGAGATATTAAACATCAAAAACATGTTGTTTAAGCCTTATTGTGATATGTATATAATTTATAACATGTTCAACATATCATGATCAAAATCACAATATGTCATCATCAAAATCAAAGTATGAGTGATGTTCATTAGTCATCATTAAAATACAACTTTAGGAAATTCCAAAACACACTCAACCCAGCAATCTCCCCCTTTTTGATGATGACAAAATATATGCACAATCTCCCAATAACCTGACTTCCTTAACTGCAACAACTCCCATTGACTATATACACCCTTTGAACTTTCTCCCTATAATGAACTATCTCCCTCTAGAAACTTTTCTTCTCCCCCTTTTTGATAGCATCAAAAAGATAGACAAGAGAGAGAACCAAAGATTGTAAGAGATCAAGAAATGAAATGTAAGAAATGAATGGTCAGAAATGATCAAAATAAATGAGGCAAAGTGATATTTACATATGCGAGAAATTATTGTGTTTTTGTTATTGTGCAGCAAAGTTTAATCACAAAGACACACTCAACACAAAGTATAGCAAAATATAATGATCTGAATGTGGTTAAAATAATGATGCAAATGTGAAATAAAGTGACCTATATGAATGAGCAGAAATATTTAACAAGGATGTTAGGAGTTTTAAGTTTAACACAATGTAAAATAATAGGTCTAAACTCAGTTGTTTAACTTCATTATCTTATACAGAGTTGAAAACTGTGATTTCCACTTTTTGACGCGAAACAAATCACTTTTTAGGTGAAATGACCCGGTTACTTAGTGGTTCAAGAATTTGCATTGCTCTGTTTGTATCTTTCCAGATTGTTGATTATTTTATTTTGATGTTTTGCAAGAATATGTTTACTTTGACTAGAAAAGTCATGACTACGAATTTAGAAAAATTATTCTTAACATGTGGTAAAAATGAAGCTTAAACATACACATGTGAAATATTAAAGCCACTCATGTGCCTATAATAGTGTTTTGCAAATCATTTTAAAAACATTCAGTATTAAGATTGCTTAACCATGAAATGATAATGAATCTTTGAAATTAAACTAAGTGCACAATGAGTTTAGGTTCAATGTCTTAATTCTCTCATAAGAAAATAGCACAATGACTCAAAATTGCTGATGATTGGGGCTCATATAGACAACAAATGTCAAGAAAAAATGAGTGAGAATAGACAAATACTGCCCCTCAACAAATACTCCCCCTCAACAATGCATAAGGAATCTTGATACTTGGCGGAGACATATACTTACGCATAGTGAAAGTGTCCAGACAAGCCTAACTTGCCTTTCTTCAAATCACTATTTGATATACCAAGAATTTAAATGCAACTGAGAAGTAGGAATTTATTTGCAAGAGAGAATGACCTTTATTTGCACAAAGAAATGAGATGAAGATATCAGACATTTGAAGACTTGCATAAACCAAGTTCCCTTCTAAGAGAAGTGAATCTAGATTCTGCA